>JAUMHH010172190.1:0-16046 GCA_032359455.1 Chlamys rubida | reverse complement strand
TCCCGAGGCGAAGCCGAGGGAAATAGTCCTGGACGAGGGGGATCATAAACTTGCTATATCCCGAAATACCCATACTTTAACTGTTAATTACAACATTTTTATAAAAGATGAATCCAGGAAGCCTATGTTCTGATAAAATATAAAATCAACATTTTAATTATTTACAAACTTTTGCTCCATATGCCAAGAAACATTTATCTCTGAATATGAAAGTAGCTTTATAAATGAAGTTTAAAGAATGCAGTGGGCTTAACCAAAACATGAGCTTATCACAAATAAATATGGTACCAAAAAAAAGTACCAAATTTTCAACACAAAAAAAATAATGAAACGAACATTAAGCAAATCACGCCCAGGGAATGTGGAGAGCAATGTACACGAATCATCATACAACAAAGAAATTCACAATAATTCATGCAAATATGGCGAGTCATCCACACCAACAAACCTGTTAAAACATGAGCAGACGGCACTGCAATGGAATCATCGACAATTATACTCACATTCAAATATAATTTTATCTTATAGACAAAGAACATTTCACCTCCCAAAGCTTTCCATAAGCTTGTGTTTACCTACTCATGGAGATACATGCAATTGAATCTGACAAGGGACAATTTTATAATTATCATGGAAAAATAATCTTCAAAAACATCAAGAAATAGCTGCCATCTTGGCTTGACTGTTCAAGCAATGAAACACAACTGGCACCATGTTGATATTTGCTATAGATATTGAATATATGTTTAAGACAATTGCTCACCCCAAAATCTATATTTGATGTACAAATCATTTTAATGGCACCAGTATCAAAGCTGTAACCTAAAGGACTAATTCCACTGGGGCAGGCAAGACACCATGAGTATTTGTTTCTATAAGTGGCCTAGAATGAGACTAGACCCTTGAGCAAATCCCAGTAGCATAATATGTATTAATCTCTCTGGGTCAGGTGAGCTAAAATCCTAAAACTCTGACAGAGAGAAACTTACGACAATCGAGAAAAGAAGTACAATTATTATGGTGACGTTACAAATTTTCTGTGCGACATTTACCTTCCTCTGCGGCCTGGACGTAGCTGTCGTCACCCAAAAACAGTCGTCGTGCCAGATTACGACGGTACCATGCTTTGGGGAAACTAAGGATTTCTGAAAGCCGCCTCATGTCATACTTGAATTCTGCCGTACCAATATCTATGATGCCTACAAAAAAGTAAAAGTTTAATCAGCAATTATTTTTTTTATTTTATAATGTATTGAATCAGAAATACTAGGCATGTGCAGTTTTTGTCAAAAAATAAAAATGCCAATGGTGATAGGTAATTAATGATTATTTTTTGATAGCTTGCTCAGTTCTGGTGTAAAATTACAAAACTGTATTTACCTTGTCTTAGAAAAATATGAAAAATATAGATACAGACAGAAAAAAACAATCAATCACTATATATATATATATATATATGCCAGTGCTCCGTAGTTTGGGATATTTTGGATGTGCTTAAAAATTTATTTTTTTGGGCTTGCGGAGAGAATGAGCCAAACTTAAACACATCAATATTGTTGCTACATACAGATATCGGCAGACCGTCTTCCAATTAATTAAATTGCTAACTTCCATGGGCTATATTTTTCATGCAAGCGAAACTTGAATTACTTATTTTTCAGAGGTTGTGTGATTGGCCACTGGAACTATAATTTGACTTATTCGTAAAATGCCTATCTGACACCCTGGGCCAGGAACCATCACAGCCTGCCAGAGGTTGTATGATCGGCCATTGGAACCACAATTTGACTTATTCGTAACATGCCTACCTGAGAACCTGACCACATTGGACTTGGACTGAGGATCTTTAAGATCTTTGTCCGGGAGACGAACTTCCATCTTCCTGTTGCGGGAGATGTTGATCTTGATGAACTCTACATCCAGGTTTAGCATGTCCCTCCTGGCCATCTCCGACAACAAAGTACCATGTTCCTGGATACTTCCTGTCATTAGAAAACAGAAACAGAAACATGAAAATGTGCCGAGACAGTTTTAAAGTAAATTTTTTATAGCAGAAACTTTTTTTCCAAAAAAAGATGTTGAATAATGAATTTTAGTTTCACAAAGTGTAAATGTCTCCAAGAAGTGATTTAGTTATGAATATTATAGTTAAAGAAGCGAGTTTTCAGGATGACTTAAGTCTTATTAACCCTTTCACCACTGTAAACCATAATGGACTCATCCTTATCAATGCATGGGAGAGTCTACTAAGGTTACATCGGGTTAAAAGGGTTCATGAGGTTCAACTTACAGCATAACTGTATAATTTTTTCCATCAGAAGTTTCAATTCAAGGGAGGTAAGCTCATAATTAAGGTCCTTGTACAGAGCACTTTCAGTTTTTCAGGTTATCATCTGATCAGAACTTATTATTTAGTCATGTGACTCATAAGATAAAATCTGATGGGTACCTAGCTGAGAGTGACGGCTTGTACTGTACACTGGCGAGGCCATCTTCCTCTGCATACCGCCGTAAGGGTGAAATATATACAGGGAGAAATCGGACAGACCCACGCTAATGTTAAGTCCCCCCGTCATTGTGGATGGGTCGGCACTGGACGCGGTACTAGCTGTCCTGGGGCGACTTTCTGACCCTCCTTTACCTCCACTCAGGTTCCGCTCACGATTCAGCTTCTTAGGCGCTAGACAGAGGAATTATCAAAATATATATAAATTAAAAATATACTATGTGGGTTTTCAGTATTAAAACATATCAGCAAATCTTATGTATTATTTGCCAGATTTTATTTACAGCTATGCTGGGTCTCAGTAAACATATCAGCAAATCTTATGGATGATTTACCAGCTTTTGCCTATTATAATAAATTACATTCTTTTTTCTCTTGACCATTCCATCATAAGTACTTCACTGAAGCAATATTTACTTTACCTAGACATGTAAAACTGAATCCTTCTAATATTGATATTTGTGTAACTGCAAATATTGACTCTCCCTCTCCCCCATACAAAAAATGTAATGAAGGGTTTCTATTCTTTCCCCCTCCCCCCTTACATTGAGAGGGGGTGTAGAGAGATGGATTAAGGGGAAAAGAAATTTAGAGGGAGTGAGTTATTTTGTGTGAGGGAGCTGCATGGTATACATACCTTCAGGGTGAATGACCTCTGTGTCAGATCCCTTGCTTGAGAAGACAAGCTCCAGGGACGGTACCTGTAGCAGACATTCCACTCGTGACACGGGGAGGCAGTTGAAGCGGATGATGGAGGGATCCACGCGGATGAAGACGATGACGTCCACAGGGAAGGAGTAGTGACTAGCGGTGGCGTACAGGGAGTTGTACGATCCGTCCAGGTCAATGTTCAGCATATTCTCAATGATTTCCGCTGTAACAAGACAAAATACAATGAGTGGGATATTAGTATTAAAGAACTCTTAACAGACCATGAACACCATGAGGTCATAGAGGGCCACAAGGTACAAAATGTGTTAATTATAGGCAAAACGAAACGTTATATATTTGCTTGTTTCATGCTTTTAAATATCCTCCAAATAGCTAAGGTTATATGAAGATAGGTGTCTAAGAGGACAATGCCGAAAAGAACAAAGATTCTCAAGTCTTTCAATAGGAGTAGCAGATGACTTGGGTCTTTTTAATGTCCCTCCTAGACAGAAGAAAACCCCTGATTCTGCAGAAATTGTCTCTTTTCAAAGGAATACAGCAGGTCCATCCTTTCCCCAAACCTGCACAGGAATGTTAAATGGTAGAATCAGAAAAGATAAATGGTACCAAGTTTGGCAATGTTTTTTTCAATTTCCCCTTAGGAGAACACAATGAAGGAAACCTCCGATTGTGCAGGGGGTTTCCTTTCCTGTTGCTTCATAAGATAATGAAGTGGGATATAGCAGTTCAATTCTTTTCTAATACCCTTGAACCTACAGGAGAAATTGACTATGACCATGAACAACACTAAACATATGATATCCGACCTGAGTTTAAAGGAGAACCTACTTTTCTTGCTGGGTTGGGAGGGTGTGGTGTTGTTTCCGATAGGTAAAGGTTCCAGTGCCTGTTCCAGGAAGTCCAGCAGACAGGGGCTTATAACCATTTCCTGTAGATGGAACAAACACAGGATTAGGTCGAGCAATATTATTTTCACAGTGTGAATCTTTTTATTGTAAGTATAATTCTCCCAGTTATGCAAAGGCACAAACCATGACTGAAAATTTCGAATTTTTACAAAACTCTGGTTGACATGAATAACACTAAATGAATTGCTAAATTATCTGAAAAAAATGTCATTGTAACATGCATCAGATTTCAATGAAACATCTTCATTAAATTCTTTATTTTTATCAAAGTATAATACTATGCTAACAACTTCCTTAACTCTATATGGTGAAGTATAACAGACAAGATTTTAGAGATATCTCTATATTTTCACATTTCAAGGCATCTATTCCAAATATAGCCCAGTTTAAAGCTCCTTGGAAAAAAAAGTAAGGAAAACATAAGATTACTTAACACTGCATAGCCTACCTCTGGTAAGGATGACAATGAAATCCAAGCGTACAAGTTAGCGCGTTTGAAGTTGGCCCTTTTTCCGCTGTATCCCGACGTGTAACTCTCCTTACTCTCCATACTGTCCGTACTGACAAGTTTCGGGTACGGGCCATGGGGACCTTTTCTCATCATCACTACGTGGATATCCTCCCCTGGGGAATCTTCCATAGGAGTGGCCTGAGGTTGTAACCCCTGTGACCCTTGTTGACCCTGTGACCCTTGTTGACCCTGTGACCCTTGTTGACCCTGTGATCCTGGTGTTCCACGAGCCGAGTCAAACATACTGTCCGACATACCACCGCTGGTCTTGGAGTTGTAATGCACCTGTAAGGTAGCAATAACACATTTCATACCAATATCAGTACAGTTTAATACTTAATCTTTTCTAAAACTAAGTTATTGCCCCACATGTCCAATCTCCATGTTAATATCTCAGACATAAGAATCCAAATTTCAATGGTTGATATAGGGAATTAATCTAGATTTTTCCATTATTCATGCAATCGTGAATGGGGAGAAATTTACTTACACATCACATGAGTGTCTGAAGCGAAGCAAAGGTCGTTCAAGTGAGGTGTTAAGACTCGTCACGTTTGTTTTATGGATCATTTACGGATATAAAAGTAACCCTTCATGCCAATATTAAGAGCTGTTTTCTAGGTCACATGTACTGCTTTTAACCAATTACAGAACTTGTAACAAAGCACAACATCAAATATGGAATTATATGAAAATTATGTTCTACGGAACTTGTCCTTATACTACTAATACATCATACATATGCAAATAAATCTTTCATAAAACCATTTGTCCAGCAAAGATTTTGAAGTGGTAAAGGATTAAGCTATACATATCAAAAACACCTTTTGTAAGGAAATAGACAATGATGAATTATTACATATGATATCTCCATTACAAGATTTTAATAATGTGAATAGAAAATTCAAAGATATATATGCAGGGGGTATAAAGAGTAAATGGATGAGCATACTCCCAGAGTTCTGTCAAGATATCAAGATAATTTGAAATAAGAAACATACCTTGACATCCACACTTGGCACAAAGAAAACAGTGTTTTCTATTTGATTCTGTTTCAGGTCCTTGTCAGTCTTCTTCCCTATCGACGGCGGGGGCGGGGTTTCGTTACGTTTCCCACGCCTCTTACTGTTTGGGGTGGTAGGGGTTTCTGGTGTGGGGGTCTTCTCTCTCTTCAGTTGCCTGTACAGGAAAATATGTGATGGAAATTTATTAAAGACTAAAGCTAAATTCTGTCTCTAAGTCTATCTGTTGTTCCACATTTCCAAGCTTCTTTAATTTATTCTTTCCAAATTGTAATTTGAGGGACTAACAGTGTTTAATAGCTATTAAACTATATACTGTGAAATCAGATATTTTTGTGGAGTCCGAATTTTGTGGTTTCCCCCAACAAAAAACATGTTTCATTGGTACATAAATCTGCTGATAACGAGTACCCACTCGAACAGAGAACTGCTTTATATCAAACTTGAAATTACTGCATAGACCTATGAATTTGTGGATGAAGATTACCCACGAAATAAACGAAATTATAAACCCTACGAAAATTAGTGATTTCACAGTACCTGAGATGTAAGAAGGGAAAATATGGCCCATTTTATTTTCACCTTAATTATCCTTGAACAACTGGCCAGATCAACAAGGGTCAACATTAATTACATGAAGCCAAGATCAAAGTCAAATCTGGGCATAGTTTCCTGGAAATTTACTGACTGGCACAAAACAAAAACAAAAACAAAATAATACAACTTACAGTACTGATGTTACCAATAAACTTTGTGTCATTAAATCACTCAGAAAACATTCATGACTTTTAATATTATGAACCTACTTTTTCAGTTCATCCTCTTTGGAGTACTTGGGATATAGAACACACTTCCCACTGTCTATGAAGACTTTGATATCCAGCTCAAAGTCGATGCTGGGTTCTGCCGAGGCAGAGGGCTTCGACCCCGAACTTCCCATACTCGGGTTTGATGTATCCGACTTGAAGGTTACCGAGTCATCTGCCACAGATGTCCCTGGTTGTCTGAAAATATGCAATTATACAAATTTTTTTTTTAATATTTATCAAAATGTTTAAAGAAATTACATTGACTATGTAATTTTATTGTTTTGCGTCAAATAACTGATTTGCAAAGTTCTGAATTTGTAAAAAGGAAAACTTCTATAAAAATTGAAATTTAGTGACCAGGATAATTACTTAATTATTATTTCTTAAATATGTTTGTACTAACAAAGGAATATTTCATAGATTTTCACCAGCATGTTATAATAAATGATTCAAACAAATTGAACTTATTGTAAACTTGTTGATGGATGTTATAAGACATTTTGTATTATATCCCTTACTTGAACCTTGATCAAGCAGCCACCTGTCTTGAGCAGCCCACACTATGATCTCCCGAAGGTGACCACTTAACACAGGTTCGACTGTACTTATGGTATATCAACAGATGTGTACTTGTATACCATTTTTTCAATATGTCTAACAGATATAAACAAAATAATTAAGTTGATAATCGACCATCCTACATAATTTTTTTTTATATAAAATATGTAACTTTCAAAATGGCATGATATATATATTTCACAATTTATACTTCTTTATTTCTCAAACCTGATTTCAAAAATGCATGCATACTCAGAGTCGACGAAAACAGATCCAGAGTCTCTATTTGGAGTGACTTTTCCGGAGTAATCTGTGGGGTCGGAAAGTGAGTCGCTTGAGTCCGAGCCAGAGGAGCTACCCCGAGACATCCAAATCTTCTTAGTAGGGTGAGTGGGGCTACTCTTCAGGTATCCTCTATACAGGGGAGACGACTCCACAGATGAAAGGGACTCCGGAGTCCTAGAAGGGATTAACACATCCTAATGAATGTCTTGGTTAAGCTTTTGTCTAATAGCATTAGCCGCATGTTGGTAAAAGGCAAAGAAATCACTGATATTTTTTTTCAATTTATATTAATTGTTTTTTACAGAAAATAAATGCAAAATAAGTGGAGGCTCACATAGATCAAATAAGATGTAACCTCCATCCTTTCAAATTGTCAAGTGTGACCTATAATTCTTTGTCCTGGACATGAAAATTATACTTACTCTGGGAGGGAATATGTACAGGTGGCCGCGCCTCCGAACTGTACCTTGGTAGCAGGGAGGGTCCGACTCCAGTCCACAGACCCACCGCGATTGTACGCCAAATCTTGGTTGTAGGAGGCTAGCTTCTCCAGGTCTAAATGTCTGTCCGTAAAAAAACAAGCTATCCTATAATATTATAGACACCATAAACCACTTTCTATTTTCTTGTGACAATTGATGAGAAAGGATGACCTTAAGCATAGGTAAACAACGTACCAGGTGTATCTGTCTGCAAATTCACAGTATACCTGCTGTAACGAGGGTGAATTAATAACAATGGTGAAAATAAGCACACAGCATCCCATACATAGTAAAAGTGTGTGAAGGGCAAAAATAAAAATACATGCAAACGGATAATACCTGAGTGCAAAGATTTGACTGGGAGAAAGTTTCCCAGTATACAATAACCTCCTCAAATACCGGCCATTTCTAACATGTCCTCAAAGACCGGCCATTTCTAACATGTCCTCAAAGACCGGCCATTTCTAACATGTCCTCAAAGACAGGCCATTTCTAACATGTCCTCAAAGACAGGAATAAAAATACATGCAAACGGATAATACCAGTGAAGAGCAAAGATTTGACTGGGAGAAAGTTTCCCAGTATACAATAACCTCCCCATTTCTAACATGTCCTCAAAGACCGGCCATTTCTAACATGATCTTGAACACTAAGGTTCCCTGTCTGACTGCAGGTAAAACACTAGACCTCCTAATTTCCTTTTTGGTATAACTGTTGTTATCAGCTTAGTTAGCTAGGGCGACCGTATAATGTTATCGAATGTTCAGGGTTTGAATCCTGGTCCGGCCCATTTGCAATCTTTTACTCTCAGAACTATTAAATGTTGGTTTCTTTTCAGAAATTAATAAAAATGTTTCCAATTCATCTTTCCTTTCTTGGCAGTGGTTCAGGGATCATAAGACTAGCGTATTACATTAATCAAACCAGAACTCCAAATTCAAACATAAAGGTATATCTTTCATTTCTGAGGGAACTTTTTCACAAAATAAGGCCACAAATAACATTGTTACAACTCCTCAGTCCTCTGTATAACCTTTTGACCTACCCTTTTCTGTCACGCCCCACAGGACCTCCGTAAGATTTGGACCTATAATGAGAGGCTCTGTTTCCTATACCCAGCTGGTCTTTCAAAGCAGAGGTCTGGAAAAGAGAATGAAACTATTAAACAATTTAGTTTTTCTTTTTTTAATTTTCATTTCTACAAGTAACTGTGATATTTCTCTCTACAATTCACAGTTTCATACAGATCATATGAGCTTTGTCTAAAACTGTTTTAATTACTTTGATTTCGTGGGTATAATATTCATCCACGAGTTATAATAATTTAATTTAAACTTTGAATAATTTAAAGTTTGACAGAAAGCAATTCTCTGTGTGAGAGGTTACTCGTTATCCTCAAATTTCTGTACCCACGCAATGTTTATGAGAAACCATCATTTTGGCCCCATATAAATATCTGATCTCGCAGTACATTGAAATGTATTTATGACAAACTCAAGGGGATCTTAGAAATTTCATTCATTGGAGGCAAAATTCTTTTCACAGTTTGATGATCATGAGAAAATTCCATGATATAGGACTTTGTTAAAAGCAAACCCGAAATTAAGAGTTTTAAGCTTAAATACTCGTAATAACAGTAAAACAAAATAATTTTACTCCTAAATATGGCATTATTGACAGGATATTTTTTGTGTTGAGAAATAATTTCCAAAGTATATGTAGTGGGAACAAAACCTACCCGACTCTCACTCTGTTTCTTTATTTTGTTGAGAACCTCTCGTCTGAAGTCTTGGAACACAATACCCTTGAGTTCTTCCAGTTTCTTGGACTCTATTTCCACGGTGGCCAAACTGGCGCCAAGTTGTCTGTAAAGACAATGGCATGGTTCAATGTCCCAGAGCTTTAGATGAAACTCCCGACAACTTACACCAAATACAATACCAATTTATTACAGTGTTAGTTTTGCAATTACTGTACGTATCCTGCAATAAGCCCAGGGTGGGGTGGGGGATTCAACAGAGAAATGTCTTACTCAAAGTACGGGGTGGGCTTATTACAGGACAACAAAATTTCATTTGTTGGTATTTCATCTGAACTGCATTATATATGGGCTTATTACAGTTGATACAATATGTTAAACTCAGTCTCGTGATTGATGGCAATGTGACTGTTTGCCTCAAGAAATTTGCCCTCTCATTTAAAAGCAAAACAGGGGAAAATAAAAAGGGGATAAAATTAAAAATCATATTTTAGATTGGAGTATTGCAGCCTTACTTACTGTACAGAATGTTCGGACTTGCATTTGAAGTAGTGCCACTTTATAAACTGTCCAGTATTTTCCGACTCAAGTTTGGAGTATAGTTGATTTACTTACTTGAGATCCTGTACGATTTTCGCCTGTTCATTCATCTCTTTTTCAATCAGCCTGAAGCGGAGTTTTGGATCAAGTGACGTATCGTACACAAACTCTGGTAGGGTGTCCATAAGAGTACTAGGTCGTCGGGTAATCTCAATCTCCGGATCGTTTGAAGGCGAGAAAATTGAGTCAATCCCTCCATCTTGGAAACTGTCCTCAGAGAATTCTTCATCTGGGTCTCCTGCCAAGGTGGTCAGTGTGTTGCCTAGGGCGGAAAGTCGTTTGCCAATGTTTGTGTCAATGTGGACGTCTATTCCCTGCATCTCCCATCGCACATTTAAAATCCACTTTGCATTACTGCTTGGCTCTGTAATTCAAATATAAAGTCATGTTATGTTTAATCCTTCTGATTATGTGGACTATATAGTCATACATATCCAATTCAGTGCCTGACTTTAATAGTAAAAAGGATGCCAGTCATTCAGAAGTGAACTTCCTGTAAATGCTGGTACCTAATTGTACAGATGAGTGGACTAAAGCAATTCGAAGAAAGCCATCTTGTTCAAGACCACATACTACCTATAACAGATCTTCAATCAATAACTTTTTTACCAGTAACATAAAATTCAATTATTATAACTTACTAATCATGAAATACAGGTCCTTGAAACTCTTGCTTCAATGGTTAAAATGTTTGTTTACCAGTGCACATCTATGATACTGACCTGACATCAGTTTGTTGATGGTACGAGAACAGACCTCGTAAGTACCCTCCGGAACTACACACGCATTCATTACGGAATCGTTGGGATTGCTTGGCTTCCAGTCGTCCCAAGATGTTTCAAAATCTGCTGCGAACCGCAGGCAAAAATCTGATAGATTGAAATGACACGATTATGATTAACATAGAAGGTATACAGAATCAAAGTACTGAAAGTACTGAGGACACAAACTCTTTGCTATAGTAAATCCAGAGGCACTTCTGACTAATAAAATGCCAAATAAATTGGAACTCTTCTTTATTGGAGATAGAACATTGGGCACTGGTACTCTATACCTTAATTAAATGACCTTTGAACATCTACTGTTGAATGACCACTGAAGTTAATCTATGATTGTCACAGATTTTTTTACATACCTTGGAACTTCCCCTTGCTGACGAGGGAGCCAGAGGAGCAGGCAGAAATCTGTGTACTTTTGATAGTGAGGACTAAGGCGGCACCAGGCTCACAGTCGAGGAACCGACCTTGGTGTGGGTTAGGCTACAAAGGACACATGAATGTTCATAAAGTTTTATTTTACTTTCTAAACTAGAAATGTAAGCCATAGTCATACTAATACCCTCCTGCTTGACCACTGAAGTTTTAATATCTCAGCCAATCAGAGGCAGTAGCAGCCATCTTGAATATAGAAATGAAAAAACAGTCTACCTTTAAATAAGATGTGTATCCCCTATATATCACTCCAACAAAGTATCAACAAAGACATCCTCATAGAAAAACAAGCATTCAGATTGATATGTCTCGCCTATGCCCCGCTTTGACATTCAATGCACATATCAGAGAAACTAACTTAAACGCAAAAACTTAATGCTGATGGAGATGCTGACAAAGTCAATGGACCATGAAAGGTAGGCTGCATCCAGCATTTGATGCATGGGTTGAGATGTACTACCTAAGATGCATCTATGGTCCAAGTTTGGTTGATCAAGCACTTATACTTTTAGTGAAACTAACTTAAACACAAAAACTTAATGTTGAAGCTGTCGTCGCCAGAAAAGCAACACCTTAGTCTCGCTTCTACTTTGTGGCGGCGGGACAAAAATTACAACTATTATTGTCTTTGCCAATCAGAGGCCACGGCAGCCATCTTGAACCCAAAAACTTAAACTTGGCCTACTGATGTTCAGTTTATCCCCTGTGTATCACTTTCAGAAAGTTTCATTGTAATTGGAAACAAAATTTTGGAAAACGGGTTTTGACTGGGCTGGAATGAGAAAGTCTAGGGGCAGTAACTCTTAAAAAAGAAAATATGAAGTTTGCAAATACATGATGCTAAAGTTTTGTTGAAATTGACTAAAAAGCTATTTGGTCAAGATTTTATCCACAGAATGGTGAATAAGCTGATTCGAGTTTGCTATGCATAGTTATATTTAGTTCGTTTTTGACAGAGGTACATGGATCCTTAATTGCTTTTTTTTTTTTTAAAACCTACGCCACTGTAGACCATAATGGACTCATCCAGATCAATGCATGGTAAAGTCTACTAAAGTTACATAGAGGTGAAAGGGTTCATCTGAAAGATGCTCCTGGGATCACTTACCTGATGTGCCATAGGTGCCACAGGTACACAGATACCGATGTCTGTCACAGTCAACTGTAGGAAGAGTGTGCTGAAGGCAGCAGGGCTGGCCGAGGAAAACTGTGGCAATCTATCCATTACCTGTCTTGTGGCTTTTTGCACCTAGAAGTCAAAGTTCAAGGTTGAAATAAAAACTGAAAAAACTCTGACTGGCAAAATCAAAGACGTTTGCAGTATGACCTAGAAAATATGACTAACAATGTATGTTTTGCGTAGTTACATTGTACAGATGTTTGAGTAGGTATAAATTTGTGAAAGTTTCTGCCTTTTAAAGGAAGGAAAGTTTTTGGTCACCAAATGGTTAATACTCACCTCTGTGTTGAGTGCCATCCTCTGCTCAGTCCAGTACTCGTATGCATTCTTGTAGTTGAGCCAAACAAGAACAGCTGTGAACAAAACAATATATACAATGTTACAGTGTATACCTATTAATTACAACAACAGTAATTGGAACAAAAACATTTCATGCTACTTTGTAGAAAAGAAGCTAAGTCTTTTATTTTTCATTTCGATTCGAGATATGTAAGGAAAACCTTTGGGCCAGGTGAGCTTTAACCAAGTTGTTATAGTTTTGCTAGATCATACCTATACAACATTGTTATACATTAATAAATCAAAACTTGTGACAAATTACAGGAACATATATTAATCATTTTTATTTGTAGTTATAAATAAAATATATCAAAAGCCTGTAAAAATGGTCCTAGTAATGGCCTACCTTTGTCGAAGGCCAGTGGGTGGGCCAGGACTATTGGTCGAGTTACGGTAATAAGCAGTGCTTCTTGGTCCCTAGAAGCACCTGTTATCATCTCATCCTAGAGAAACAAGGACGTTGTTTGTTATGTGAGTAATAGAACAATTGTTAACTTGATCAGACTATCAGAGTCTTTCATGCCTAAGGGCGTAGGACAGTGAAATTCTACCTAAAATATATTTTTACTTGCTTCCATTTTGAAAATTTCTTTTTTTCCAGGCACTGAAATTTTCACTGCAGTCTAATTTTTGCCTTTTTACGCCTTCTGGAACGAGGACGAATTTATCAATACAGCGAACATTAGTCAACAACATAATTTACAAAGTAAGTAAATGTGAAAGGCAAAATTAGTACTGTGCGAATTTGGATTTCACCACCAAAGGGCAAACGTTTGACTGGGCAAACATTTGCCAGTATTTAGTACTGTATACAGATGTCAATAAGTAAAACAGCCATCATGAAGTTCTCTTCGTACCTGTAGAGCATTACGTATACCGATCTTTGTCTTAAAGAAAGCCATCGTCTGGAACTCTGCTTCAGCCTCCTCAAACAGCGGATTCTGACAAAAATAGAAACACAGATTAAGACTTTTTCAAATACAATTTAAAGTATGAATGATCTGGTAACAGCTTATAGGAGAGGGCCTAGTAAGTTGTGAGAACTTCTGCCTAGTCCCTTTAATTGATGTTCATCAATAAAGTATGTTTGACTGAATATCCTTATATAGTACATATGCCCTGGTTAAGGAATGCATTCTCTGGGAACAGAATATATCCTTGGGGGACACAAAATATCTGCTAGTTATCTCCCCCTTGTTTACAGTGTATATAATTCAAAGTTGCAACCGTCAACTGCCGGTTATCACCCCCTGGTTACAGCACTTATCAAATTACAATACATATCTGCCAGTTATCTCCCCCTGGTTACATTTTATATACCCAAAAGCTACAGCACACACCTGGTGCTTACATCTCCCTGGTCACAGCATGCTAGTTATCACCACCTAGTTACAGTATACATCATCAAGGTACAACACATACCTCCCGGTTATCTCCCCTTGTTTACAGCATTTGTCCTAAAGTTACAGCACATAACAGGTGGTAATCTCCCTGTCGTTACAGCGTTTACCAATTAAGAGTACAGATCTCCCAGTTATCTCCCCCTGGTTACAGCATATTTCTCAGCACACATCGTGTGGTTATTTCCCCTAATTACAGCGCATCTGCTCGTTATTACCCCAGTTTACAGCTAATTTACCTAATTACAGCCTGTATTTATTGGTTGCTATTAATGACTTGTGATCTATTCTGAACAGAAAGGCTTTCTACTTACCTTTAACAGTTGTCCTAAAGCTAAGTTCAGATCTATCTGAGCACGCAGGAAGACTTTCTGAATATCCGGGTGACCTACAAATTATAGAATAAGTTATACATGAGCCCTTTTAAGCCTCAAAAAGTATCTGCGCAAATTACATAGGTGCGCAAATTACACAGGTTTTTACGGTAATCATGGAAAAGGTTAAGCAAATATCACACAGTAAAGTGAGAAGAATTTCTGTTGATAGTGTTACCTTCAAGTTGTTAGTAAATATACAACACACAACCTGTGAGTGGGAAATCCATCGGAATGGACAATTAGCAGACTTATTTCACACCAAGGTTACCTCCATGTTGTACATAATACGCCCATCACACATTGAATGAGCAGTTGTTTGTACGATTGCAATATATCAAATATTTGTGAGTAATTGATGATAAAGGAGATAAAACATACCTGGTAGATCAATGAGTGCAATAAATCAGCATGGAATGCATGTAGTACTGCATTAATGAAACCAAGGGGAATAAGTCTGTTAATTATCGTCAGATAATTGTGATTACACTAACTCAACTGATTCAGGGAGAATAACACTGTAATTACAGTCAGACAATGGTGGTTATCCAACTTGTCCGAGCTCTCACGGTAATTAATCTTCATATGAAGTTTGAAGTTAATCCATTAAAAATTACTGGAAGTATTGAGCAGACATCGTGCCAGCTCACGTGATAACATAGTTGGTCCCCTCTTTCGACAGGTGTATAAAAACAATATCTTGGGGTGTGTGAGCAGTGTAAAGGAGTGGACAATAGGCAGGAAATTACAACAAATGAATCTGAATGTTTTAAGTTGACAAGGCTAAACATGCTTGCTGGTACAGTGTAGTTGTTCACTACAAATGCAACTTACCCGCTATGCATCATTCAGAAAAAGTGTATGCTCGTACCTGATTGCTCTGTTTTTGTGTCACATGACACCCTCTGTACTCGGTTTGAGATTTCCAGATCCACAGCTCCCGTTTCCAGCTGTACAGCACTTGAGGTAGGAGTCGTAGCTGTGATCTGGATACCCTGTATAACATGAGTAATGGTCTCGTAAACACTGGTACAAATTGACAAGTAAGAATTACTACCATGTTACTATTTTTGGAATTGGGCTCATGGCTTTAAAATTGTGAAAACCCCCACCAAATTGAAAATCAACTCAACATATATGCAAAGTATAATACTACCTTAAACTAAAATCAATGAGACATTCTTGTAAAGAAATATATTTAACATAATTGAACTATGTGACCCTGAGAATAGGTCAAGGTCATTTACATGTAGAAGATTTTTAGCATTGTTGCCAAAGGAACCTTATTGTCAAATACTGTATAGCTGGAAATTTCTGCGGGTTTTTAATTTGGCGATTTGGCGGGTCTTACAATAGATCGCCAAATTAAAAACCGTCAAAATTAAAATCGACTACTTATACACGTATAAAAAACTTGGGCTTGTGTCAAA
>JAUMHH010172179.1:0-16046 GCA_032359455.1 Chlamys rubida | reverse complement strand
CTATTGTTTATTTAAATTATGTATTTCATATAACTCTTCATGTTTGGAGGAATAAAGATATGAATGAATGAATGAATAAAGAACAGGCAATTAATTATTATTTGTTTATATATTAAAGCACCTTTATTTGGGGTTTGTATATTGTGAGGTAGTAAGTGTTCAAAACTTTCGCGTTGCTCAGTCAAAATATTTGGAGTTCGTGAGTCGAGTAAAGCGGATAAGAGAACTTTACTTTGCCCTTATGATCATCCTGATCTGTCTGGCCTCAGAAATCTGACAAATCAATAACTTGAATAATGGTTTTCCATTTTGTTTGTTTGCTTATGCTTATGTCAGATCGTGTAAAGAAGCTCTCCGCAGAGGTCAAGCCACTCCAGGGCCAGTTTATCTCTTCAATGTATAGCACTGACAACGGGATAACCAGGCCTAGGAGACATTAAGTAGCAAAAACAAATGAGTAAGCAAGGAGGGACCTGAGATAGAAGCATGTATTTGAGATGTTTTCTCGATTTGCATGTGATACTATTAGACGTTTCATTATCTTTTTGATCAACATTTGTAAAAAATGCTAACCCCCCCCCCCCCCCCACCTGCCCCGATCCCCAAATAGAAAAGATAACAACACAACAGCTTCCTATATATAGCAGTGGGTGTCATAGTGACAGACACCCTGTCCCTTGATATCAAACCAGACTACAGTTTACAGAGACAAGCACGCGGAAGTTTGCCGGTACGCGGTAATCTATACGATTTTTGTGTCATTGGCAGGCTGGCAGGACGACAACCAGGTAGGTACAATTGTAATTCACCTCCAAATGTACCTACATTGTAAGTTAGTTTATATTACAGTCATATTTATCGCCAATAACGCCTGAGATAGTTTTTATCATTCGTTATTAGGGTTGTCAAATCGGTCAAATTTTGTTAACAACAAACACATTATATGTTTAGCAAAGGTTCTATTTTTTTACACCACAAATATGCATGTATAATTTTATATTAATTAGCATACACTGTAGTGTTCGCACGTATTTCAAGCTTAATGCAGGAAATATTTATTTCCTGAGCTCCAGCTCGAAATATTCAAAAACTGCTTTGTTCCCATATCAAACCTCATTTTTTCCACATTTATTCCGTCCATAGGATGGGCGACGAACCTCCCATAAATATATTTCTTATAATTTCCGTCCTCGTTTCGGAGTGTAATCAGTGTTTCTTTGTACCAGTGTAAATAATTGTCCTTCTGCACGCCACTAATACTACCAGTGTTTACAAGGTGTAACTTCCGATTGCATTGCTCGTACTAATTGGCGAGTACAACATCATGTTTTCATCCTTTGTCTGTTATGTCAGCAAATCATCTACCATCTAGTGCCTCTGGGTCGCACAGAGGTCGAATACATAACCCGATATCATTTTCTCAAACAAGGTATTTTGTTTGTATCGTTTTCACTCATGGGTCCCTTCACGTACCGCCTACAGTAACGAGCACCATGTATGTTGTTTTCGTCTCTTTGTACATTGGGGTACTTGCGTGCCCGATAACTGACTAGTTGGACTCAAGGCCGCCCCATGATCATGGACAGCTCCGACAAAACTTCCAGTGAAGGCCCCAATGTACATCCTGTATTCCCCTCAGTCAACACTAAATTTGTTAGAAATACAGGTACCAGTTCTTCTGATAATTGTCAAACACACAGTATAATCAACTCCCATTCAGTTTGCAACACTGTGTTCCACACAAGCCCTATCCATTTTCTGAACACACAAAATAGGCACATATTGATCCTTCTTTATCTTTTCATTCTCCTTCTAAATCAGTCATCGGACATCAACCCCAACCCGGGCCCTCTACACAATAACACCAGATATGACTGGATATTGTAACCAGGAAGTCATTTGGACTGATAAGGGTATCCAATGAGCACTGCCACCGGTGGTTCCACATATCCTGCCAAGGTATGGGCACAGACACGTACAATATGCTATCTGGTAGCTGTTATACCTGGCACTGTCTAAGATGCTCCTTTACAAATTACTCAGGTGGGCTTTTGGACTATCTTGACACACTATCGGACACAAATATCTTAGAAAACCTACGACTGGACACCTCAAAATGCTCGAATATTAGTGACCATCCCCAAGCCACCTCCTCGCCTAACCCACCAAAGTCCAAAACCCCTAGACAAACAGAACTCAACGACTCGCCATTGTGAACATTCACTTCGAATCTATTAAAAACAAAATTCCAGAATTGCACCTGAGGCAGTGTTTAGTATACGTGATATTAACCATCAAGTACACTAATGTTAGTTGGTGAGTTTACTGTTTAACGGCCTAGCAAATGGTGAAGTCATATCGGGCCCCCCTGTGTAAGGGGCGATGACAAGGCTAATTCAAAAATTTGAATTAAAACTAAAGTAATTTATGGCTAGATTTAATTTATAACAGCGAACTGGCACTTAGTTATAAAACAGCATCACTGTACATTAACAACAAAGATGATTAAACTGAATATGTTTACATCTAAGTAAATATAAGTTTACTTGTGGTAAATATGAATTAAAGAATTAAATTCTACTAATCAAATGACTGATTAATGCAGACATTGTTTAACGTGTATTGATATTTATATTGTTCGGCGTCTTATGTACACTGAAAAGTCAAGGTCATATGATGCTGGGTGCTAGGGAGATATCGCCGAAAACCCAGTGTACGTGTACAATGTAGCTAGGAGAGAAAGTTGTATTAGTCCAAAGTGGTGTAATGGGCTGCATGTCTAGGTTTGTATCTTCAATGTCCACTTAGTTGAACACACAAAAGGACCCCCCCCCCCCATAACATAATAGTAGGATACAGCAGACCTATTTTCCCGAACCTGCAGGGGTCGCTCAAAAAGCTGAATTAATTAGACTACTTGGACCCCAGTTAAACGGCACTGTTTAATTGGGTCAAAGTAAGAATGATTATTTACCATAAATTTTAAACGGTTGTATTTCGATGTTTGTTTAACTAAACAGAGCATAGTGACATCGATAGATACTCCCGTGTCGACGCACCACCTGTATATCTCACGATATCAGGTATTCTCCCTTAAAATCAGCGCTCCACGAAAAATGATATGCAGGTATTGAAAGAGTACCTTCATTACCATTAATGTCCAATAATGTCTAAAATTCTAGAATTCTATTAGTTTTATAATGATTTGTTGAAGATTATCAGATTTAAGCTGTCGGATTCGGTACTCTTGGAAAAGGTTATCTTCATTCTAGTGTTTTAGAAATGACAGGACACCTATTGTAAAATATAAAAACATCACTCATACTAAGAAAGAAGACTCACACAAACCAAAAATTAAAATAAATCACCAATTATTTCTATGTTGTATTCAGCCTGTGAAACTGAAATTATTTAAATACATATTTAATTACATATTTAATTACCCCAGAGACCAGCAGTGCCCCTTTCTTGGCGGCTGGATGTATGTATGGCGTATGTTGTGCGCGGTTGCACTTACCGAATTCGCTTTCAGATATATCTGTGATGTGAAATCCTCATACATCAAGAAAATGTATTGACCAAGTCAGTCGTATATAGCCTCCTGGTCTTTAAATCAACTACACTACGCTTGCAACATAACCAACAGGGACGGCTTAGTAAAGGTGACCTCTACTGTATGATAAACGTTACTATATCAATTTTCCGATCGGGAACGTTCCCTTCCCTGATAGTAACATCTTAGCTTCTCTCACATACGGTGTTTTTATGTCGCAATTCATGCAATATTCAACAAAGGCTTGCTCGATTTCCGTATGTCGAATGGTGACGGACATATTGTCAACGGAGGGTAGTTTAGGAAATCAGGTGAATCAATACAATAGGCAATGGTCGCTATCATAATCCCATAAGGAAATATTTCATTTCTTTTTGCCTAATTGCATATGATCATGGCTGTTGGGAGAACGTCAACCAAGATAAAATAAAAACATTAAGCGGTAAGGTTACCGACGCTTACATTATGTTAATTAGTGTGCCTTGTGTCTTCCTTGTCATAACCGTGGTTTTCACTTTGAGGATATGTCATTGCTGAGCCTGAGTTAGAATAACATGATGGTCGTCGTCGACAAAGCAAAGGAGGACACCAACCCATCCGGAACCCCTTGTCCTTTTTCAAAGGTTTCCATGTAAATTGAGTTTGATTTGAGCATGGAATGCAATTTTGTTATGGTATTCTCCTGGGTTTTTTAACAGATGTTTCATATCACGTAATACAACGATACCCATATTTTGTAATAATTAATTCCTAGTAATACCTGTTATACTATTGATATGCAAAAGTATAATCAATCGTATTCAAAAATAATAAATACACTTTTATATACTGATTTTTCTCTTTTACAGATATGTTCGACTGTGCGAGCCTGTTTCACTGGATACTGATGGTATCACTACCATTCTACCAGCTCGTTGTTGGGGAAGGTACATATAATGCGACCAGACTTTCGCAGATACTTGGCACTGTGAAAATCCAAAACAATGGGCAGGAACTGGATATGTCGTCCAATTGTTCGAGCGAGGCCCGGTGTTGGTGTGGCGAGTCGAATGGTATACAAGTGGCAGACTGCTCCGGACTCAACCTGACAGCGATCCCCGACTTCGTGTCTACGGTGAACATTGTTGACCTGCGGTACAATCAGCTTGCCGTGGTGAACAACACAGATCAGCTGCCACAAAATCTACTCTACCTCGACCTGTCAAATAACAGACTCACCAACTTCACAGGCACTCCTTTTGATCATCTGGTCAAGCTCGCCTACTTGGATCTCAGCGACAACTACTTAAGCTATTCACCATCAATATATACACTAGACCTATTTTCTTGTTTAACATCTCTGACGTTTCTTAACATCAAGCGAAATAATGAAAGAAGCGAGTCCGATCTGCTCCATTATCCTGACGCCATATCCTCCCTAGTCGGTTTGACCACACTTAAAATGGACGGACTAAAGAACGCGCGTCTCGGCGATGTGTTGTCACCGCTAAAGAAATTGACCACACTAGATTTGTCCGGCAGAAATGGTCAGTGCTGGATTGACCATATGACGGAAGATTTTTTTGAAGGTGTTGTGTCCTCTCTCGTTGACATTGACCTGTCAACATGTAAGATAGTGTACATAGACAATGGGACATTTCAATCCCTACCAAATCTCACGGTTCTGAGCCTGTCCGGGAATAATCAACTTACATTTAACGTTCTCATAAATCTAACGTACGATTTACAAGTCACAAACATACATAAGCTCTCCCTGAACAAGCTGCATTGTACATATGGCGTAGGTACATTCCTATTCCAGGAGGATTTTATGCTCCTGAATAACACCCGCCTTGAGGAACTGTACTTGGACTTTAACAGAATCGAGCTGGTAGAGGACACGATGATACAGTATCTTCCGAACTCGCTCAAACTGCTTTCCGTTGCCGGAAACAAGTTCACGTTGGGTAAATACCTGATCGAGATGCGCCTTTTGGAATCTCTTAAATATTTAGATGTCAGTTTACAATTCAGTCAACACGGGTCTGTTAGAGAAATGTTGGAGCAGTGTTTCGACTGGAGATGTCCAAAGGAAACGAAGAATGATAGACAGGAACCCAGATCGTTGGAGTTTTATGGTAAATTGCGGCCTTCTGTCTATTTGCCTCCAAACTTAGAGGTTATTGATGGCCATAGCAGCTCCTTCCGAGGTGTCATTGGAGACTTCCATTTCATGGAACGGAATAGAATAAAGCAGGTTGATATTCACGACAACCTTTTGCAGTCTTGGAAAGGCCCCATTCGTAACTTGCACCATGTCGAGTACGCAGACCTATCATATAACTCGTGTGGACACGTGACCACTCACTTCTTTGAGGACTTCCCAAATATGACGACCCTTAACGTCAGCCACAATAATTTGGGAGAAGTTTTTAAAAACGGTACTGCTAGCGATATTTTAAATCAATTGAAAAGTCTCGAAATTCTAAACATGACTCACAACAAGATAGACCGCCTATCCGAGGGAGTCCTCCGCGATCTCAGCGCTTTACAAAAAATCGATCTCAGTTTCAATCAATTAACCGACTGGAACGTCAAAATCGATCACATGTATCAGTTGCAGCTTTTAAATATTTCTTACAATCGTTTAATTGTTCTTTCAAAATCCTTTATGGATGCTGTAGATCGCATGACTAAGATAACTAATCTTACACTGGACTTGCGCGGAAACCCTCTTCGCTGTGATTGCAATAAACTCGATTTCCTCAAGTGGGTTAGCAGACGAAAAAGCCTTTTCATCAATATTGATACGTATGATTGTAGAATTACAAACGAAACCCAAATATCATTTGGTGATTTAGAAAACATTATAGCTAGACTCGAGAAGGATTGTAGTGATTATGTAGGTATCATAGTGGGCACGCTGGTGGTCATAGTGATCTGTGTGTCGGTCGTTATTGGGGGTGTGGGGTATAGATTTAGGTGGAAGCTTCGCTACCTCTACTACATGGCTAAGAACCGTTACAGAGGGTACGTAGTTGTAAGGGATACAACAGATTCTCACTACAATTATGACGCGTTTATATCGTACTCTGATTCAAATAGTTCTTTCGTAATACATGATATTGTGGAGAACCTAGAGACCAACCATGGTTTACGCCTCTGTCTCCACCAGAGAGATTTCCTCCCGGGGAACGAGATCGCCGTAAATATCACAAACGCCATCAACAACAGTCGCAAAACAGTTGCAATCATCACCAACAGTTATCTCGATTCATATTGGTGCATGTTCGAGTTCAACATGGCGCGCATGGAGAGCGTGTACACGCGTGCCGAGGAGAACGTGCTGTTTCTGATTCTGTATGAAAAACTCTCCCGCCGAGAGATTCCAATGGACGTCCTTGACGTCATCGAATCAGACTCCTACATAGAGTACCCGGATGATGAGCAAGGTAATGTGGTATTCTGGGATAAAATCCGTGAAGCAATATCTGGCTAGAAATCGTAAAGTGTGCACTAGATTACAGGCGTACACAACATTATTTAAGCATTGAATTGCTTTCAGTTTGCATTCATAGGAAATATAAAAGCCAACTGGTCAAAGCAAAATTCAATGAAGCGCGCTTATAGAATGAGGTGAATATGTTGTTATATGGACCCGAGAAAGCAAAAATGACCTAGATGATATTTTTACAATTAAGTTGAATAACCAAGACGGAACATAAGACAATCTAAAAGAGAAACTACTACATGTTGCACCGATCATTGTGACGTTTCAATTGAAGTGACGTCATCAAAACAATATTGACCCGTCTGTTGAAGAAGTTTTCAGGTGTGAATTTTCTACATTATAGCAATGTAAGACATGGCTAGTCAACAGGATATACTGATGATTACAGACGGACACAAGTATCTACGTGTGGTTAGACAGTAGTACATATTGATGGCACGTTTGTGTAGTGTAAATATGTTTTAATCTGGTCCCTGGCTAATATGTATACAGTGCTTTTGGTTGGTCATAGTTATTGTAATATGCATAATAATAAATCCATTTTTCCACTTAATTCGCCTCAGTCATATGGGTCATTTTTTAATCTTTAAGGAGACACTGTTGCTATTACTGAAGTTTGGTCGACTCATTTCGAGAACATTTTTTTAAAGATAAAGAACAAGAACTTTTTGACATAAACTTTCTGACTAATTGTCACCAGTCAGCTTACCAAAAGGGTTAGTGTAATCTCCTGACTTCCTTTAATTTACAAGAATGTGTTTTATACATGTCGCCTTCTTAGATGGTAATACGGCATTTGATACAGTATGGCATGAAGGATTGCTCTTAAAATTTTATTAAATTGGATTAGCCTCGAAAAGTTGGTCAAATTTAAGACACATGCACTGGTGTGAAAAAGTTGCATTTTATCTAATTGTTTACAATCAAGATGGGTAAGCATGGAGGGAGGAATCTTACAAGGCAGTGCTCTCTCAGCAAATAAAATGTATCTTGTATTTATTAACGAACTATTAAACAATACAGAGACATGTGGAAAAGGTGCAATAATAGCAGATATAAGATTAAACATTCCAACACAAGTTGACGATATTTGTATATAAAAATTTGGAATCTATGTTGAATATATGTGAAAAAATATAGTAAATGTGCATACTTTCTTTTTCATCTGCCAAAAGTAAAATTCTTACCTTTTCGAAAAACCAAAATAGCATACCTACGAGAAACCTGAACCTCTATGATTATCCTTTACAGACATTAGTATGAAGTAAAAGAAAGGTGGAGCTACGTGTCTGATACACAGTGGAGTGCAACGCAATCAATTCTCTGAGAGTATGTCAGTTTTTTGAAGCTAAAGTCTATGCATCAGCATTATACGGATGTGAACTATGGCAATTATCAAAACCAGGGATTTTAATGCTAGATAGAGCGCAAAATGTTATCATTAAAGCTATATAAGGGTTTTAAATAAGAACAAGAACTGATATGTGTACAAGTCTAATAAGGTAGACAAGTGAAGTCGGACGAGGAATAGTGATAAAGATAGTGCCGTCGCTGGGGCTCGAACCCGCGACCCTTGGCTCTCCGGCCCGATGCTAAAAGGAAATTCCCTACATCTGACGCTTGTTTACAAGGCAACCTCGGGAATGCACATATTTTACACTTTCCCCCTCTTTTTTCAATCACCAACCCAGGTTCTTTGAATCCCCGCCAAGGGTTCTCCTACCTTGAACGGTGAGGGTCAACGGCACCAGTTTGTAGTAGGACGAGGAATAGTGATAAAGATAGTACCGTTCGCTGGGGCTCGAACCCGCGATTCAGCACGGTGCTGTTTCACTGAGCTAAAGGGAAATTCCCTACAGATGTTTACTTTTACTACGATATCGAAAGTTCTTCTACCCAATCGAATCAAAACGTGTTACTTCACCCAGCATGGAGGCTTGTACAGACGGGGACTTTAAAAGAAAGCTTACGATACAATTTTTTTTTGATATTCTTATTTCTATTAGGTTCAAAATGTGGATAAATTAAGATGATATCTATCATTGTATAGTTATTGTGGGGACAGATATTACTCTTATTTGGATGGTATTCATTTACTTGCAAACAACAACAAAGCGTTTTACATTCTTATTTTATATTCCTGGACGTAACGCAGAAACTATTATTGAAAAAGTCATTTTGACCAACACTTCAAAATCACAAAAATGATCGATCATGCTATACATTATCATTATCGGCCTATAGTAGCATTTGAAAAAGATCAAGTAAATGTAGGAAAACTTTTTTAAGTCCCTGTCGAATTACAAATGTGTCGTTTCTCACTCGACCCCAAATTTCCACGCTCAATCATTCTTCCCTCGGACTATTCGTCTGTGACGGTTTAGATTAGTCAGCTAGTTCTGTGGTCAGTGGAACAATTTGCCACCCAGCATTGTGCTGAGTCCTGACCTGACATCTTTCAAATAGGGTCTCACATACATACATTTACCGTCACAATTTTTTCGCCTGTAAAATGTGCTCGCGCATATTAAATTTGGTAATTGCTACTCAAGAGGCAAGAGTCAGGAGACTTTATTAAACGTCACATATACATGTAACATAATAACATTAGCACTGTAGTGTTATTCTTGCGACAAAACATAATTAAAATTTAACAAGTATCACGGTTATATATATATATATAAACAAGACAACAATTCAATTCAGATATGCTACAAATATACAGTAGTACAGTGCAATCACAGTTTATGCAAAAATTAAAATTTTAAAATTTTAAAAGAAATTTTTTGTTAGTGAACACTTGTATGTCACACAAGTGTTACTAAAGACAAGTTAAGACACTATCATAGTGTAATGTTCATATATGCTAATGCAGCAAAGTGTAAAAATTTACAGGATATACACTAATATAGTGTGAATTAAAAAGAGACAATGAAGTCATAGATTGAAACAGAGAGCTATAATTATGATATTGTAGAAAGTAATGATCTTTAAATAATGGAGCTCAAGTCTAAAATAAATATCAAATATATAATAAGTATAGTACTGAAGTATATTAAATTAAATAACAAAAGCAACAGCGAAGTTAAAGAGTTGTAGTAGAATACATGTAGGTAGATTCCAAAGGGGAACAACTCACACTGTATGGTGTGGTGTGCAGATAGCACATGAGCAGACCTTGTTGTCCCAGTTGCGAAGCAGCCCACGAAAGTTCATTTGGTAGGCTGTTACACACCTGGGAAGCAGCAAAACGGAAAGATCTCTTACCATATGTGGAGGTGTTCACCTTTGGGATCTTTACCAGGTTATCTTGTCTCAGATTGTAAAAATCTTCTTTCCTCTGAACAAGATTTTGTAAAATTGAAGGAGAAATATCATTTAATATTTTAAAAACCTCAGAGGCCATATCTTTCATACGTTTTACATGTAAAAAATCAAGTTTGTGTTTTCTTAGAATATCAATGACTTGGGAAACATAATCATTTTCAATAAAACGAAGTGCTCGTTCCTGAACTTTTTCCATTTTCCTAGTTTTTGTCAATGTACAAAAGTGCCAGGCAAGTGGAAAATAGTTAAAATTTGATAGAATAAAAGACTTAAAAATGGGAATTTTTCCTTTCTTTGTAAGATTGTAACATAGCGTTAAAAAATAGAAAAAAAAATAAAACAAATATTTGTCATCAGCTGACTCTATATAGGCCACAACCAAAGTACTCCCATCATAGTATTGTCGTTCCGTGGTGTGCAAAGTAATTCCGGATTAAAAAAGAACAGTTTTAAATGGAATGAAAATAATAATAAAAAAATCAGCATTTTAAATTTATTCAAAATATCAGTAAATGTCATGTGGTAAAGTAAATAAAAGAAGTTCCTGTAGTGGCGTAGGAATGTATTCCCATGGTTTTGACCAATCGCAGAACCTTTAGGTTTTATTATACATGGGTTATACCATATTATATGGGTCAGTTATGTGATAAGTTCATATTTCTATTCAATTATATCGTTCGTATAAGATGGACAAATGAACCGCACTTTCAAATGCTTGGACACAGTGACATCTGATGACGTCATCTCACTAGCTGCACTAACAGAGCAATTCTCAGGGTTCTCCGAGCCACTTAGCTGATAGCGAGCCGTTCAGAATCCACATCAGACGGAATGCCGGTTATAATGCATGCCAAATCTTTGTGATCAACGTTCTTTTAAGGTAATGTTCACCTCGAACGCTTTTCCCCGATCTGTTCTACTAAGTTCACATGAACTTACATTCTGTTTACTTGAAAATAATCTAATACTTATTTCTTTATATCATTATATTGCAAATTCGTTTTAATTAAATTTGCTATGGAAGATTTGAAAGCAGTTAAATATCTTCCAGTTGGTAAGATTACTCATTCATTCCGACATAACCGGGTTTCCAAATTAAGATCAGATGACGGAACATTAAAATCCGGTTTTCACGAAGGATAATGTTTCTTATGAGAATATTCTCAAATTTTTTGTTTTTTATCTTTTGTATTATTAATCTGTGTATTTGATTGTTTTCACTTGAAGTTCAAAGCCGGATAAAATACAAGTGCTTAGCTGAGAATTTGGCGGTAGTATTCGGTAAACAAGATTAGATCTATATGTTATGCACTATTGAAGACTTATTTTATGAACTCATGTGATCTTTAAAACGCATTTCAACAAGTTCATAAGTTAAGATGAGTCAGATTTTGGAATATTTATAAATTCACATGAGGTTCTTTGAAGTTTTACTGGTGTTTGAATCGAAAACGCTCGTAAGCATGTTCTTTCCCTGGTCCTTTCCTGTTAACCTTGGTGTCAAGATCGTCTCAGAGAGACTAATGTTCCTAGACACACGCGTTTATAATTTTGTTAACTCAAACATACATACTGGTGTTTATTTTACAACGGACGGCTTATTTTATTTGTTTGCCTGATTTCAACACGTTTAGAATCTTTACAGGATTTAAGGTCGCAGACCGGCACTTCATTTGTATCGATTTCCCAGTGAACTGCATGCAACATAACCAAATGCAATTCCTTATACATCGTATTATGCTTTAAACCACATCTGGGCCCAGTTGTTCAAAAGGTGGTTAGCTTAATAAGTGATTAGCGCAAATTTCAATTTTTATATAACTTTGAAACGCAACCATTGAATACGTTACAACTTTCCAGATATCAAACATTAACTAGAGTTAATTTACATGCAAAATTGTGAGAGTTTACCTTGTTTATTAACGGAATTGTTAAAAGTTGAAAAATGTCGTTAAACAGTGATTAAGCTAACCACCTTTTAAACAACTGGGCCCTGGTCAAAAGATAGGCAACGTATACTATTTTAATACATCTGGTAGTAATCTATGGGGAAACGGAAGTCAATCTCTTATAAGTTAGTGACACAGCCTCGGGAGAACAAAGATTAAGCCGAATATCATTCCAGTCCCGAGTTGGTTCTTATCTTTGTAGTCATTTACATAATGTGAATGATTGTCCAAGAGATTTATGACCTAGGTTCCGTGTATCATACAAAGACATGTAATCGTATCCTTCAATGTAAAGGAGGGTCCATTGCCCTGTAACATTGTTCATTGGAGAAGGATCCCCGCACCAATGCCAGAAACTGCAACAATGCATTGGGGTTTTCACTCAGCATGACTATAACTTTGATATTTCAATTCTGAAAATAAAATTCTTACAACGATGAAATTAACAATAATCCGGCAAATTGATATCAGTGTAAAAAGGCAACAGTGCCAGATCAGGATTCGAGAACTATCGCTGGTATCCTGGTAAAGTCGTGCTACAGTTAAATCCAAAACGAAAATAAGGAAAGGTTACTGTATGACTACACTGGAATCTTTGAGTGTTTTGACTAAAGTGAAGTCGGGATCCTTAATCTATGACCTACATGTCCAGCTCAAATTCTTTAATAATAATAACTAATACTAATTCGATGTTCTCATATACGCTTTATCACAACCTATTTCGCAGTTCGTCTTAAAACGGTTCACAAATTATTATCCGTGGTTATAGGGCCTTTGCAACCAGCCAATATCTTTCTCAACTCCCTGGGGAGCATACAACCAGTGCTGCCACATCGGCGCTCACAGCTAGCATTCAACAATTCTAGCACTACCCAACCACGTACTCATTTACAGCTGAGCAGACTGGAACAAGCGGAGTGACGTATCTTGCTCATACAACACAGTGCCGTGCCGTGACTCGAACCCGCAACCCTTCGGTGACGAGTCCGTCGTCCTACCACTAGACTACCGTGCATCATATGACCTTGATGTCCAGCTCTTTGTCAAGTGCTGGCCGTGTTGTTTATTTAGCACAGTGGCATTTCTGCATTGATGTGAAGAAAATAAGGATTGTTACGGTGTGGAATAAAATGTTTTGATATTGTTTTTTTGTTTTTTTAATTCTTGAATAAATCGTCGTTTTGAGTTTGCTGATTACTGGTACTTGAAACCGCTAAGTAAAACGTCTCTATGTGCAGTATGAGATTAAGAAGCAATACAGAAAAGCATGAATTCAAAAACAATTCATTATTTTAAGTCATCTGACATTCGTATATGAACAAGGTTGATTTGTTTGAATAATATACTTGTGAAAGAGAGAATTGAGTGTGCGTTTTGTTTGATAGCGTTTAGTGTTTACAGGATTAAAAAGAAAACTTTAAAGACAATATGACAGACTTGTATGAATTTTAATTATGTATATTGTAAGAGTACTTCAAACTAGGTTTAAATAGTTATGTCTTGAATACACAATTAAGACAATCATCTTGAATGTATAATTTTAAATTGAAAAAAAAAATCACAAGAAGACCTAATAGGACAAAACATTAATGGATTACAATCAGGACAAAAGGCAGAGAAAATACACATCTGGTTTTCTGCGACGGAACAGTCAAAGGCAGAAAATGGTAATCCAACTACTTTACCGTATTAACAAGACACAAAGGAGAGAACGCTGTACACGAACACAAAGAAATAAAATAACAACTACTGGATATTGTGTTTGTCCCTGGGCTCACATTTTTGCCATAACTTGATGAACTTTAACAGAATTTCATCAGCTGTATACCATTTTGTTACTTTCTCAGAGTCGTTTCAGTAGACAAAAAAACTAATTTACAAATACCAAACAAGACATTTTCCTTGCACCTTACATTTATAGACGTCATGAACAAACTTGTATTGGTCTTTAAGGATTTTTAGGGCAATTTGTATTAAAAGTTTATTTGTACTTTCCGTTGGAGTAATAAAATGAAATATGACTTGTGAAAGTGTTTTGAATATTCATGGAGCAATCGCCAAAATACGAACCCAATAGGGAATCTATGTCCTCTGGATTACGATACACCAAGTGTAAATACAACTATAGCAGGGTAAGACAAGCGGATAGAATGGGACCACAGAGTGTAGCATCACCATATGAGAACACAAGAGTTACGACTATCTACAGAAAATAAAAGCATACAGCAACACAATGGTACACAGTGAAACAAAAGGGAACATAGTTATATACAATGAAGTAAAGTACAACACAGGGTAACACGGAGACACGAACGGGGAAACATAGAGACACGGGAACAGTGGAACACAAAGAAATACAGAGGAATACAATGGAGCATCGTAAAGAACGAGATAACACAAAGACACAGAGGATGAACACAAGGAAATACAGAGGAATGCAATGGAGCATCGTTAAGTACGAGATTACACAAAGACACAGAGGGGGAACACAAGGAAATGGAGAGAAATGCAATAAAACATCGTTAAGTACGAGATGACACAAAGACGCAGAGGATGAACACAAGGAAATACAGAAAAATACAACGGAGCATCGTAAAGAACGAGATAACACAAAGACGCAGAGGATGAAAACAAAGAAATACAGAGAAATACAACGGAGCATCGAAAAGAACGAGATAACACAAAGACACAGAGGGGGAACACAAGGAAATACAGAGAAATACAACGGAGCATCGAACAGAACGAGATAACACAAAGACAAAGAGGATGAACACAAGGAAATACAGAGAAATACAACGGAGCATCGAACAGAACGAGATAACACAAAGACAAAGAGGGGGAACACAAAGAAATACAGAGAAATGCAATGGAGCATCGAACAGAACGAGATAACACAAAGACAAAGAGGGGGAACACAAGGAAATACAGAGGAATACAATATACATATATAAGCATTTCAAGACAATACAGAAGGCACACTGTGAATACAATGGTAACATTTAACCATTTGGGACCACAATTAACACTTAATGGAATTACAAGATAACTACTAAATAACACGAAGGGGTCGTAATTAAACAAAGGAATAAACCAAAACACAACAGGAATAAAACACAGGAAAACACTAGAGTGATAATACAATCAGACTATGATGTCTTCCTTGGCAACAATCAATGTCGTTGCGACCGTATCGAGATGGCTCGCTGACCTTATATAATATATTCATAGAATTGACCTACAAATACAAAGTGGTTCTGTTTTATCTATATGTGTCATTATCAATACACAGGACGTCAAGTCATTAGGATGTACGATAACCTCAACTAGAGCCCTAAGTGCCTGAAGATTGTCGGCTGGGTCATTAACGTCTGTCAATATTGTAACTTAATGATTCATGATAACGTTGATGTGTTAGATGACGGGCGATGTAGAGCTAGATTATACCGATCCAGTAACAATAATCCAGAAAACAATTCAAAATCAGATGTCGTTTTGTTGATATTAGATAACATTCAACTATACATCTACCGTGTCTCTGATGAAATTTGATGTATACTGTACAATTATTCAAATGTACCATTTTGCCTGCTATTATGTATATTGTTAATATCTGATTGTGTGTTATATAGAGAGAGTCGATTTCTTTCGTGTGTTTGGTTAGCTAGTTATTTATTGTTTGTCCCAATATGTTCACCTCGTGTGCGTCCCTGGTTTTGGGTTTGTCTTT
>JAUMHH010172168.1:0-16048 GCA_032359455.1 Chlamys rubida | reverse complement strand
CATTTATATTTTTTGCAATTAATTATGTTTAAATAGCATGATTGGTAAGAAGTTATAGTTAAGAGTAAAATGACATATAACTCCCTTTCTCTCTTAGTGAAAATGAAAGTAGAACTTGCACTTCCGGTTTTTAAAACAATCATCGATGTTGACATCTCATAATCGATTGTCGGTAATCGGTTGCCTTTCCGATTAGATATTGATTATAATTGATCATCGGGACAACACTAATTACATACAATAAAAGATAAGTACCAGAGTAATGTCACATTGCTGAAGTAGATCTGTCGTTAGCTGGCTGGACTCGAGTACTCTCTGTAGACAGGTTAAAGCAGTGGCTCTCGTGTAACTGTTCGCATCATCCAGAGCTTGGTATACATACACACAGAGACGCCCAGACCTGACCCACTCAGTCACACCACTGTGGTCTGTAAATATATAGTACATGTCTCACTCTGTAACAAAATTGTGCTCTGCACTACAAGGATATATAGTGTTATCTAAATACAGGCAGCTAGCCATATCATTCTGTACCTCATTCATCTGACATCACAAGTAGGTCATTAGAGATTATGTTTAAAACAAATTTCAATATTAAGCATAAGTCAGTTTAATCTATCAGGTTACCTTTATGTGTTGTGTGCAAAACATTCAAATTATACCTGGACAACTGGACAGGACTTTTGTCAAGAACTCAAGAGTTGTGTCCCTTCGTTCCCAATCGATACAACACAGATTGCGCTGTACAGTATTGGTAAGGCGTTGGCCAATTGTTTCCCCATCTTCATTGGCCGAATCTGCAGACTCCAGCACTTCAGGTGCTAACTTACACAACATGTCTAAACATTTGCTGCAAGTCTGTGAAGAAAAGTTACTTACATTTAGTGCCAAACATCCAATTTGATGTGTAAATCTCTCTAAACAAGTACATATTGTATGTACATGTATCTTGTAATTTATTCCATAAATGAAAATAAACAGTCTTAACTGAACACTGCTATAACACATGTCTAGCATTTCTTTAAAAAAAAATATTATACTGGAAAATATTTGATCATATCAATAAGGCAGAAAATGAACATTGACTTAACCCTATCTATATTTTGAGCCCATACCACAGTGCATTCTTGATTCAATTTTTAACTGCTGAATCAAAATCAGCTCAGAAAAGCATTTAATCTAATTTTATTTGAATAAAAGTGGTCAATCAGGTCTTTGAGAAATATGAGGATTATTGTACCGGTAATAGAATTACATTTAATTTCGTAAGGTTTACATACCACATTGTCCAAAGCTTCTGTTCTCACTACGTCTAGGACAGAGCAGCAAAGCACCCTGGTACAGCCCAACCTATTCTGATCTACAATCATAAACATGTAATACTGCTTAGTTGTTAACTTTGTGATAACAAATTGTTTACTTCAGGCTCAAGATACATTTAATTAGCAAAAGGATTCATGATATCAGAGAAGGGACTTTGGGACATTGGGAAGCTTTTGGTATGTGGAAAAAAAGACTTTAGATATCTGGGAAAAAGACTTGTAACCTTGAGGCATTGGGAGGAATGCAGAATATGGAAAAGGACTCATGAGGCTTTGAGTATCAGGAAAAAGACTTGTAACTTTGAGGCATTGGGAGGCTTTTGTTACATGGAGAAGGCCTTGTAAGGCTTTAGGTGTCAGGGAAAGGAATTGTAAGGCTTGCGACATTGGGAGGAATGCAGAATATTGAAAAGGACTTGTGAGCCTTTAGAAATCAGGGAAAAGACTTGTAACCTTGAGGCATTGGGAGGCTTCTGGTATATATAGAGAAAGATTTGAAAGGCTTTAAGAATCGGGGAAAGGACTCATAAGGCTTGAGGGATTTGGAGGCTTTCAGCATATGGAGAAGGGCTTATGATTCTTTAGGTATCAGAGAAATGACTTATAAGGCTTGAGGCATTGGGAGGCTTGTTTATGGAGAAAGACTCGTAGGGCTTAAGGGAAAGGAATTGGCAAGGCTGGAGACATCAGGATGCTTGCAATACAGTATAGGGAAAAGGACTGATAAGGCTTTAGGTATCAGGGAAAGGAGACATACATGACTTCAGGTACTGAGAGATTAATAACCCACGAGACTCAATAATAAGACTCAGAAGGAAAAAGTTTTGGCAAAATGACTCAAAAAGAACAAGTTTTCACAGATACTTGTAGTAAGAGGAATCAGGGAAATGTTTCATGAGTCTTGAGACATCAGCAAAAGGATTTGTAAGGCACAAGTTGTCGGAGAAAGAACTCACGTTTGATGAACAAGTCCAAGCAGCTTTGTTGAACTCTTTTATTGTGGAGGAGAAATCGGGTGAAGGGAATCTGTCCTGTACTACTGTCATGTGTCAAGGCAAACAGTTCCACTGTGGCTTCTACTGCATCCTGGGGCTAATGGTAGCAATATAGCATGGTCAAGTCAAGTTCAGACAGACAAAAGTTTAACTAATTCCGTTTCTTAAATCAAAACTTGTAAAATGAAATGTTCAATAATAAATTGACTTATTATCATTTGAATGTGAGACCTTATACACTAGACCTTACGATGCCAAAGCCCATGCAGGAACAATGCAAGAAGATTTTTTTTAATGACCAAGTGTTTTTTAATGTGAAAAACTTATTCAATTCACTATGATTAGGTAAAAATATTCTGTCATTTATCTTTTTTCTTCAAATAAATGTAGCCTTAACAATGATTTGTATACCGTAAAAGTGTAAATTTTAGTGGACTCAAATTTCAGCGTAATATTCCTTCTTTTCGTATTGCAGAGTTATATGCTCTTGTGAGCAGGTATTGATTGTTACGTCATTTGTTTGTGAGAGTAACGTCATCAATTTTTGAGAAAACGACGTAATTTTCTCACAAACTAATGACGTCACAATCAATACCTGCTCACAAGAGCAGATAACTCTGTAATACGAAAAGACGGAATAGAAGCACTTAGATGAATTGGCACACTCACATTATATGTAATAGGAAACCATATACAGAACCTCTAATTAGCACAGTCATAACTTAGCACAATGTTTGAAGTGTAAAAATCACTGAAATCAGAATACCTCTAAAATATGAATGTTTAATATTTAATCTTATTTACTGGTCGTACTATTTTGTAATTTTACTTACTTTTTTTATCCCCTGCCCCAAGACAGACATCAACATTTTTTAAAACTCAAAATGTTGAGTATTCATGAGTGTATCACTGGTTAAAAGTTTCCATGTACTGCAACAACATACTTACAGCATCAGTAAATCTGAAAATCTCCAGTGAGTTTAGAATGATTTGGACACATGTAGATTTGGAATTCATGTGTGTTGTAATCTGTCTGCTGTGTAGTTCTGTCGTCTGTACCAGGTGTGTGCGGCCCGTAATTACAAACAGCGGACATAAAAGTAAATCTTTCACCAGTCCTTCATGGATCCTGAGAATAGAAAAGTCAAACGAAGTTGACTGCAACAGCCTTTAGGTAAATCTAACAACATCCGAACCCTATTGTGTACAGTTACTGTAGGTATGACTGTCAGCTTGTGAGCCCAAACGACATCATGTTTGAACTTGAAATGTTATACTTATGCCTACTGAATGATATAAGTAGAAGCAATAGATACCTTCATGCAGTCAGCACTGATGTTCTTGTATCAAGTTACAGAAATATTAGCAGCATTCAAAAAGTCTGTAGCCAAACTATGTAAAATCTTTATACAAAATCAGATTTCCTATGATATTACAGTCAGGGGTGTACAAATCCACTAGCCCGATGCCTGAGGCTTGAACAGTTTGTCAAGGCTAGAGAAAATGATATTTACTATGAAAATATAGATGAGCAAGTAAAACGTTTCAAAATCTGCCTGAGGGCTAGTATTCCATTATTTGACATAAGGTTATACAAGACACAAGATCACACAACATTAGATACTTTGCTTTCAATTTTTAATCTTTCTTAAATATTTCCAGGTTTGCAGGTAGCTTGTGTCCAACCTCTAAATACATATACAGTCTAGATATAAAGATTATTTTGGGGTTTTCTTTTCGGCAGTCCTTGTTGAAATTACTAATGTTACTGAGATGATAGCAAGATCAAATGTACAAATCTGAAAGATATTACTGTCACAAGGGGGACCACCAGTTGAGTCATCTTTATGACCCCAATGTAAACATCCACTAAAGGGTGGAATGGGTAATCATATTACCCGCCCCTCTAGTTACCTGCAGTATTAGAGTGCTATTTGGCGAAATGTTTCAACATTTTCTGGCAGTTGACTTGATTGACTAATCGGCACATTGCTAAGTGAGTTGTTTTCAGTGGTTTAGAGTCGAAACATCTATCATTTGCACTCTTTGCTTGATAAAGGAAAGACGATTTTCGGAAGCTTGCAAAATAAGTTTTCAATTATTGTTTGTGTTCAAAACAAACTTAGCATTTATCTTCATGATTTTTATAGCTCTGCTATGTACAGCATTTGAATCGATATGTGTATTTTAGCATACATACCCATTTTCCAACATTTTGATGCAAATTTTCTGACTCCGAAGAATATCCTTCTCTACTAAATCCTGGGGCAGCTGCTTCACTATGCTCTCAATTTCTCTTCGTTCCTGGACATCAAGCTTACTGCAAATTGTAATACAATGAATATCAATCCTAAAAACATCCCTCTCAGTCCCCATCATCTGTGAAGCTATTGTTATATAATAAAACAGTGATAACAAGGGAGGGAACTTTGATAAATGACAAAAAAGTTTTTATTTAAATATCAATATATATAAAACATCAGTTTTCTCATTAACCCTTTCACCCCTATGTAACTTGAGTGAACTCTACCATGCATTAATTTGGAAGAGTCCATTATGGCCTACAGTGGTGAAAGGGTTAAAAGCCGGCTGCACGTGAACATTCAACCATCTATTCTTATCATGTCCACCACCTGTTTCTAAACTTAGTCAGAAACCTGGATGTTTACCAATTTGTATTAAGCATATTACAAATAATATCTGATTTTAGAAGATGTTCAAATTTTGTATTTATCTCCAAAGTTTAATTTAGTTGAATCAAAATATTACCTTATATCTTATCAAAAAAGATGTAATAAATTTACACAGTATCAGTCACAATTATTTTTTTTATCATAGAAAATACAAAATTTCTTTGTCGAGTCATGGTTGTTATGATATCAATCATTCAGTAAATCTCATAAATGTCTACCGGTATGGAATTTTTTTTCCTATTGCTTGCTAAATAATGTTCTTTTATACTCTTTCTTCCTTCTTGAAATTCTGTTCCATCACTTTGCATTATGTTAAAAGAAAAGAGAAACAACTTACTTCTGTAATGACAGCAATGCTTCAAGTGCACAGAAATAGGTATCTTTGCCCATGTTACATACAATGTAAGCCAGACATTCAGACAAGTTCCGTATCGCAGTCCTGTCTAATGTCTCGATCAACAGACGTGGTATGTCCTGAAACAGCTGCAGTACAGACGGCAGGATGGACGGGAGAGGACGGCTGTCAGGATCATTAGTAGTTGTATGAGCTTGGCATATATGGTTTACAACTGTTTGGACAATTGTAGTGTAGCTGCACTCTTCCACATGTTGAACATCCTCACAGAGGCCAAAGTAATCTTTGAGAAAGTGAAGGACGGCTGAGGTCAGGAACAGACTTCTTGCATCAGTAAGTAACTGCCAACACTTCAGCACAAGTTCTGTGAATAACAGTGTTTGAACTTTACAGTAGACCTATGGACATATTCACAATGAAAAACATTGTACCGGTAGCTCTAGGTTTATGGGAATCCCTTACATGTACAAGTATAATATTGAGAAAAATAAGAATTTTGTAAAATAACTTTTTTATAACACACTTATTTTTAATATCATATAAAACGACCAAGCACTAAACATGTAACGAAGTAACATGTCTGGTCTATGTAAATTTCCATAGGTCTAATTAAGAAATCTGTACGGTATCTTTATATAGTTTTGAACTAATTATTGTCTATATGTTCTATTCGGAGCCTGAGGCTAGAATATATAACGCACACACAAATGTATTCACATCCAAATAACCTATACACTTTAGCACCAGGACGACTTGGTATAAATAAACACATACATGTACAACTTTATCATTTTAAAATAAATATTATAATGGTATTTAATGATACATTATAAATACTCTGATGACATTTCACATTTCGGATGTGCATACATCCTTCTTCAGAATTTTAATTTCACATTGAGCTCCGTTCACATGCTACCGTTGGACACATCCCTCTGATTCAACTAGGATACACGTGCACGGACGAGCACAATACACTGCACTACTCGGCCCAGCTTGGAACATTTAACTTCAACAGAAGGAAACACATTGGACGGAGCTGAGAACTAAAAAAAAATTGGAGGAGGGCATATGTACGTCTGAAACATAAATTTGCCATCAGAGTTTTTTTCTAATATTTATGAACAGATTCTTAGAATTTTAATTACTTTAAAATATATACCTTTTTCAATCTTGTGTACATACAGACACTTCCCAGTCCTAAATTTGATTAACTTCCGAAGTGTGTCAAAGTATCCTGTTCCGATGGATGGATTGTTCAAATCTTTTTCCTTTAAAACAAACTCCATGAATGTTTCAACAAATTCTCCTTGTTGTGTGTTGAGATCAGGAATCTGTCCTAGAACACCAGCAAGGTTGATAGAAAACACCAACACAGAGATTTCCACATCCCTCTGATTCAATATGGATGCAAGGAAGCGCACAACACCACATTGCTCAGCCTGCTTGGAAGATTTTACTGCAACAGAAGGAAAGACAATCAGTATTGGTAGTTTATTAGTCAGTTAATACTTAGTATAACCATGCATTAGGGCAATGGCCAGGAATTTACAATGCATTTGAGGCTAAGTACCCATTTTGAAATTAGGGGATTAATTTCCGGGTGAAAGATCCAGCACGATAACCCAAGTGCCTCCTCCAAATTAGAACATCTCAAAGAAATATTTCTATGGCACAAATTCTTGATTGTGTTACATGATTTCATTTCTTTTTCCCGCATTTTTTTGGTGAAAAAAGAACTGCTGCAAAAAACCACCAATACACGTACACCTTCAGCTCACATTGAGACATCCACACATGTGAAGGCAATGTATAACTATACATTAGCCTGGTGGCTTAAACAGCCAGTAGTTTAATTACGCCTGATGAGGCAGCTCTCGTGTTAATTATTCTGTTGTATTAACTGGTACTAATATCAGCTGTCAATACACCTTTACTAAAGTAATGTTCATATTATAGTTGTATTGACAGACAAAGCTAGTACCTGTAAATAGACTGCGTTTTCATATACAGTATTCAATGCAGTCATGTATTGAAATTTATAGCCCCAGTTTCCTCTGGCAATGACACCAGGATTTTGACATCTGTCAAAATGTCTAAATCTAGCTAGTGTTAGGGTCAGAGGAAACACAGGCTAGTTTTGAAAGTGTCTTTAAGTGGCTAAATCTTGCTTATTGTCCAAAATAACTTCCAAGCTCCTTTTTGGTCAGACACATTCAGTCTGCGTTTCATTTTTTATAGCCATAGGGTTTCTGTTTGGGTCGCTTTATATCAGTATTGCCCTCCTTTGGTCAGACACGTATAAAAGCATGGACCAGCTGTCTTCTATTCCTTTTTTAGTTGAGGGGTTCTGATTGGATAGCTTTATATCAGTATTACCCTTCTATAGTCTAGTCATAGGTTTCCGCGAGTTATATATTTCCGCTCAGATATTTTATCATGCTGTATCTCGTTACTACGTGACCTGATGGGTCACTATAGCTACACAAGGATAATTTAGACGCAGGGAAATATTTTATTCATTAATCGGTCTTTTTTGTAGTCCGAGAGTACAAAAATGTTATATATGCAAATGAAGCCACATCTCCTCGCCAATTTTTTTCCACTTCAGAAGAGGGAAGGAGACATTCTTATATATCGATAAACACTGTTTGTACTGAATCGTAAACCTTGTAATGCAATGAACTTCCAATTTTCACCAATTTTAAACAGATTAAAATGAGAAATAACTTACCATCAACAAAAACCAATATAAGACTGCACAAAAAAAATAATAACAGATTTTATTGAAACTTAATAAAATAAATAAATTTATAAAATGACATGAACTCCTTCAAGTTGACACATTGAAAAAACTATAAAAAAATGTGAAATAAAAAAAAAATGTTTTGATAATTAATTTAACGATCAGTGATAATTGTTTTATACCAAACGAAGCTTTTGTTTGTGCAGTTCACTGTGGGGAATTTCTTTTAAGTGTATTCGAGTAATCTTTCTTTAAACACAAAATCAAAATAGACACACTGCTTCTGACGGGAGTAAGTTGTTATAAAATGTTTGTTCTGATTTTTCTAAAAAACAGTTTTATGTTGCTTGTTTTTTGTTTCCATTAGTAGTGTAGCGGAACTTGACTGGGTCGATCGTCGGCGACCAGATAGCTCAATTGGTAGAACATCAATCTAGAGTTCGGAGGGTCCCGGGTTCGAATCTTGGTCTGGCTGTGCATTTTTCCTCTCCTGTTACATTTGGTGCCCAACGGAATATACCTACAGAAAGTGGTATAGGGTCTCGTGTGTCTTCGGGGTCGAAGACTTTGTTAAAGGGGCGAGGAATGTAGCGGAACTGGACTGGGTCGATCGTCAGCGACCAGATAGCTCAATTGGTAGAGCATCCGTCTTAGAGTTCGGAGGGTCCCGGGTTCGAACCCCGGTCTGGCCGTGCATTTTCCCTCTCCTGTTACAGTAGATTGGTACATGGCTATGACAGTCATCCGTAATTTCAACAGTTTTCTACCAATATGAATACAGAATCGCGCCTGCTTCTTAAGTGCGCGGAAACTGATAACACGAGGATACAATTCTGTCTAAAATGAAGCTGACATGACCCTTGCGTTGACTTTCACTTTCACTTTCTCATAACCTGTTACTTACGTCTCGAGTGTAGAAGATCAGAAAACTTTTGGAAACAAGTGTCGTCTCTATTTGTACTTTGATGAGAGCCTAATGATTCCAATACATAAGCTATTTTTTGCAACAAAATGCCGTCTTTAAACTCTCCCTCCATGCTGTTTTTTTCGAGACACCTCTACCTCTTTGCTTGTATGTGAAGGGAGAACGAGATTACTCCGAACGTGTATACCTACATAGCCTTTTGTCGTCCCTTATCATGATTTATATTTTATAAAGATTTTGTTAAAGATTTGTTTAAAATGCGGAACATTTTGTCAAGATGGTGTTTTTGTGTTTTAGTCCATGCAATGATGCATGGTATGTCTCTCGTCCAAGGCATGTAAGGGAGATAATTCATTTACATGTCACGTGACTTTCCTTCAGCCATCTTGGGGAGCAGACAAGTCTACCGGCAGCAATGTTGTCAACGAGGGCTGCTAGAAGCGTTGCTAGATCTCTAAAAGTAATTATGTCAATACTCAGGCACACACTACTTACAATAACAACAAAATCTTCACATACAATTTAAACTGATATGTAAATGTGTGTGTGAAATTATGAACTGAATATTTCCTCCGCTTTTGACCTTGTAAACATCCAAGTTGTGATGATCATACATATTTCAACGTGTGTGCTCTAGATCTGGACCCTTCCACTAAACTGTTAAAGGGATCGTACAGATCGTCTTTAATGCTGCTGTTTCATATTTATGTCGGACATTTTGCACCAATTCACTAACAAGCTAGCTATATAGACTTCACTATTTAAACAACTCCTGAATGTTTCTAAATGTCTTGAAATGACAAATGAAACAAATGTAATGCTTGATTTAGTTTAAGCGTTAACAATTAAGTTATATTTATCGCGAGCTATAGTTTAGTCATTCCACACATTAATGAGTATTTACCCCCACTCTGTTTGCATGTTGTGTCGGTGAAATGGACCACAGACAACAGATGCTAAGGTTCTGGAACATATTTATGTAATGTATTTAGGTATCGCACATAATATACTAATTAATAAATCATCAGGTTTCAGAACATATATCATAATATATGTTTAAGGTTTGCAACGATCCCACTATGGGTGCGATACTTTAACATTATATATATATCAGTATTATCCCCTGGCCATTTATCTGTTACGGAGCAGCATAATCCTGTCCACAATATCATATCTTACTGACCAGTATCACCTTAAAATAGACCATGCATGAGCATTGATTGATAGCTAGGTTTTACGTCCGCTTCACTACCAAGTAGATCGGTTATCCAGCAGACGAAGAAAAGATGCGAAAATGAGTAGAAGGGATAAAGTATGGAGAATTTTATGGAATAGAAAAGAGAGACCATAAGCAATATCACCTTGTTATTTGCACTGAAGGGGTATTTCACACTTGAGTTTGACACTAATTACATCACAAGGCTTAATGGCCGTCTGCACTTGTCAGTTGCATTTTTTGAAGGTGGCATGTGCCACAGGGGGCCAGTGTATAGTAAATGGGGAGGGAGACTGCAGGTCTTGGTCAACAGGTGTATGGCAAGTGTATTCACTCGAGCTAAAAGCAATTAACTCTGGTCCATGTTAGCATGGTCAAGAGGTGGTTAATTTAAGGAAACCACTGTGTAAGAATTTAAAAACAAATGGTTTTCAGTTCTGCTTTACAAAATGTTTTGCTGTGTTACAGTTATACATCATTACATGTGGTTCTGATCTGCATTGTTATATTTACATACCAGAACTATTAAACAAGTGAACAAGCATATAATCAAATATGGCTTTTATGAATAAGTTTACTCACATTTGATAAATGATAGCACTGAAACATTGTGTGTATTCAGTTGGAGATCGTCACCATATTGGATTGTGTAATATACAAACTGGAAAGTAGAATGAAAATCTCAATCTTTCAATTTTTTAAGGGAAAACCAATGTAGCAAACCCATGCACTTTTCTACAATACATGTATTTTAGAATGTTTGGATAATTATAATGTGGAAACTCTATACATAAGGGGAAACAAATTTGTTTGATTTTAAATTCACCAAAAAAATGGTACCTATATAGAGAAAAATGAAGGGCCAATATGAAATGGTTTGTTAAGCATATATGTTACGGTGTTGTGTACATGTATTGACTACATCATATACAGATCTAGACTTGTTCGATAGTATGCGTAAAAGGCAAATTGCAGATAAATTGCCTAGATGTCATTCTGAAATGAGATGTTTAGCTTGGTTAAGTCATGTGGGGTTGAAATACAGAATGACAATGAATAGACCAGTCACCTTATAAACTTATAGTTACCAATACATGTATAACATTTGAATGTAAGCAACATTATGATATATTAAGAAGTATACATATATTCAAATATCTAACATATACATCAATTTTGGATGTGCTTACATGTATATAATTAATATTTACTTTTTATACCAACAGGGACAGGTGCGATTTTATGCTGTGCCAAAACCTTCAGAAGATAATGTCCCATATATTAATGTGCCTAAATTTGAGAAGGAGCCACTAAAGGTAAAGCAGACATTTAACTTTTTGTTTTGTATAGAGGTCATTTACCAGGTAATTTCTTTCTAAATTCATCCAGATTTTGTTAGTAACTTAAATAATACAGAATCAACTACATGTACAAAGTATTTGAATATCTGTTGATTTCATAATATGTACATATATACAGCCCTACTTTATGTGAAGTAATACTAAAAATGAATTGACCCTTTCACCCCTAGGTAACTTGAGTAGATTCAACCATAAATTCATCTGGATGAGTCCATGATGGTTACTGTGGTGAAAGGGTTAATATCACTGTAGTATGCATGGTGTACAGTATACTTTGTCATATTTGAGCACAGTCAAGAATCAATTATACAGAAAGTGATTTTATTTGCTGTGATTCAGAATAACCTGGAAAAGCCTACAACTGCAAGAATAATATGAAAACACTATTTCGTTGTACATTGCCATGTCTGGTGAGAACTTCATGTAAGACCTTGATCATGAAGTTTATAAGATGCAAAAAGTACTAATTTTCCTATTTTCGTTTTGAGTCATTATCAACTGTGTCAGTTCTTATATATATGCATTGTTAATTGATTTTATTTTGAACTAATTAACCAAATTTTGAAGAAAAGATTTTTATACATACATGTATTTGAATATTACCATGATTCTTTTCATTGAGGCTGTGTATGTTTTATTTTGTTTAAGGTTACAAAACTTGAGAATGGGTTAACTGTTGCATCAATTGAGAATGCCTCTCCCATATCAAAAGTGGGGATAGCAGTGAAGGCTGGAGCACGGTGTGAAAGCACAGGCTACGAGGGCACCTCTCATTTCCTGAGAAACGCTCTCGCAGTAGTAAGTAAAACACTGAACAGACCATGCGAAATACAAATTTTCTTACAGGACATTTGGTCAGGTAACTATCCCAAGCTTGCCGAACCGGAACAACTGTTACAGGACATTCGGTCAGGTTAGCTTGAAATACTTACCAGTGAGAAAAAAAGAAAGAAAAATAAACTTACAAAAGTTATTTGATATGTTCAGTAATTAAATAAAAAATATTAACTTGGTTTGGTTTTGACAGTGGGTTGCTGGAATTACGATAGTCGACTGACTGAACATAGATCACATGCAAACATATTCCGTTCTTCCAATCAATGAAAATATTCTAGCTCTAATTTATCTCTCTCAAAATGTCAGTTTGGCTACTAGCACATGTCCTGCAAAAGTTCACATGGTGAATTAGGTAAATTCACTTTTGAATACATCCTAATGATTAATCTTCATTATTTGTCTTTCCCAAGTTCCAATAACCAGTCTGTGTATTAATTAGTATCTTTGAAATATCATATGATCTGGAATTTTGTTGTTGTTTTAATTATGCATATTTTTCTATCTAACTACGATTCTTATAGCAAACTAGATATGGAAACTAATTATGAGTTCTTTTATTCTCTTTCTCAACACATTCAAATCTGCAGGCAACAATACCTTCAATACATTGGTCACCTCTTATGATAACCTATAGTTGGGTGCAGTAAGTCTGTTATTTCTATAGGGGACTCCTGGATTTGCCAAAACATCTGTTTCAAATGACAAAAAAATGCTATCTGGCCACAAAATTTCTTATCTATGTATATTATTAATACAAATTTATTTTAAATCTCAAAATCAGATTTAATATTTTAATAGGGAAATTTCATCAAACTTTATAATAAACTTTAATAAAATTATAAACTTCATAAAATAGTTCTACCCGGTATACAATGTATTTAGAACATTTTACTATGAATTCACCTCTTGACATGAAACAGTGCATGAACTGCAAAAAATCTAACTCCAGATTATTTAAGAAGGAATGTAAAATTACAGAATATTAAAAGTCCATAATGTTCTTGGAGTTAGTTTTGTGCTATGAAGGCCTGGAATGTATTTCAGTATAGTTCAAATCATAGCTAATGGAAATTTCAATGATCTTTCTTCAGACATAGTAATTGGTAATATTGATACATGTATCTAGATAATCTATTCAGGGTAAATCCAGGTACATTTTAGTTCTGATAAACATCACTAAATTTTATCCTGCTTAATGGAGTTGACGGGACATACAAACAGGCTCTATCCATGCTTGTCTAGATATGCGTCTGTCTTCAATATGTTTCTGGAGCACAGTTCAAAATCTGTTACTGATTTGTTCTCACTGCTTCTAACATAAGTCAATCACATTGCAAAGATAAACTCATAAGGTAAACTATTAAGGCAAATTCATACAAACCTTATAGGGCTGATGATATTTGGCTTTATACTTTATCATAAATCTTAGTTTTGTGTTAACTCCATGGCTACTATAACATCACTTTTACCTAGAAGATTTTTTGGGAGTGACATTCCATATAAAGCAGAAAGGACATGGAACCCATCCTGTTGACCATGTGCCCCAATAAACAATATAATTTAGATCTAGATCATTTGCATGGAAAAAATCTAGTCTACCATGTTAATATCCTGATCAATCATCAGTCGTTTTGTTTGTTTGTACAATTTGTAATGAGCTGCTAGATGTACTTGCCCAGATTTTTTCAGACATGTAACTGTAACAGGAAACAAACATATTTTCTGTTTATCCTAATAATTGTACTATAAATTAGATATTTTGCATTGAACAATTTAGTACATCAGTATACATGTAGCAACATTTGTTAACAAATAGTGTTCAAAAGTAATAGCTGTTATGCTGATTGTATTAAATATTGCTTACAGTCAACTGCTTCGACACATGGCGTCTCAATCGTCAGAGAGCTCCAGAAGAATGGCTGCAACATGAGGTACTTTAGGCTTAATATTACAATTTTAACACTTCATTTACTCTTTAATATTTTATTTTGCTTTGAGCCACTTATTCACAGATGTAAATTTGTGAAATGAAAAAAAAAGCAGACATATCGTTTGTTCTAGTGTGCTAAATATTTAATATATTTGCAGTGATTATAATTGCCCTGTTGATTATGGGGGCGTTTTGGCCCTATACCAAAAAATTACGGGGCTTTTTAAGTGTAAAAGTAGGGCAAGACAAAAACAAATGAAGATATAAAACTACAGACTTGCACTAATTCAATAATGTCTACCATGTCGATGGTCCAAATTCCAACTGCTGTATCGTAGACTATTACATTCGCATTTGTGATGAAAGCTTTATATATTTACGTGTGTCCAATCAATGTGAATCACTCTGTTGTTGTTTATGAAGAAAATCTGAAAAATATGTATAATTGTTTATTTATCATTTTTTTATCAAAAATATTTTCTAGATTAATAAGATTTACCCAGTCTTATTTAAACCGATGTTGCCTAATCGGATGACATACGACCACATGGCATTCAGTTTTGCTTTCAATTTTCCAAGAATCGTAAATGTAACACATGCATTATACAAAATGTGAATCATTAACTGAACAGCCCAAACTTCTAAATGCCATAAGTTTTTAAATACTGTTTCTTTGATTTTCAGGTGTGCTGCAAACAGAGAGTACTTATTTTATCAAGTTGAAGGCACAAGAGACACTATGTAAGTAGACCTTTTTAGCGCATCCCCTCCCCTGCCATTTTAGTGGGAGAGGTAAACCGTCCTGTTGTGTCCCATTCCAATTCATCATCATGACTCTACTGACTAATTTCTTCACAGATTGAATTTTTCATTAAAGTCAGTAATGAAATGCATAAAGGTTAAGTACTGGAATACCCTGGATGTGTTCCTATTTCAGGGTCCCGAGTCAGTACCAAGGCCATTGGTGCTATGTATAGGTCAACCAAAGGGTGAAGGGGTCATGTCTAAAGATAATTTTTAGGTTTGAATAGTTCTGCACTAACAAAAATCTTGTCATTCTGAAAAAATTAAGCTGGGGAGGCACGTTTCACAAGATAATGTTGTAATTTAGTTTAATTTTCTCTTTTGCTATTTTCATGTCTATGTTTCAAATAATAGGTATGTACATTGTATTCGAATGTGGATCTTGTTTGAACCCAGTTTTGCTGATAGGGCATTATTTGAATCCTAGCATCTGGGGCAGCAACTTGTGTTAGACCCTTTTATATGGTCTCAAAGCCAGTACATATACATATGGTATTTTATCTTTGAACAGCCTGTAGTATACATTTTTGCAATGTTATGTTTGTGTTATGTGTTTTGATATAGAATAGAAAAATACAATAAAGAGCTGATGGAGAAATCCCTTTGGGAAGTAGGCACTGTTTGATATTTTTAGCCCACCATCATCTGATGGTGGGCTATTCAAATCACCATGCGTCCGTGGTCCGTGGTCCGTCCGCTGTCCGTCGTCCGTCCTTAAACAATTCTTGTTATCGGTATTTCTCAAGAAGTACTAGAAGGATCTTTCTCAAATGTTATATGTAGGTTCCCCTTGGTCCTTAGCTGTGCAGGGCAACTTTTCAGACTGATCGGATAAACAACATGGCCGACAGGCAGCCATCTTGG
>JAUMHH010172157.1:0-16049 GCA_032359455.1 Chlamys rubida | reverse complement strand
TGCTAGAATTGTTGAATGCTAGCTGTGAGCGCCGAAATGGCAGCACCGGCTGTATGCTCCCCAGGGAGTTGAGAAATGTATTGGCTGGTTGCAAAGGCCCTATAACCACGTATAATAATTTGTGAACCGCTTTGAGACGACCTACGAACTTGGTTGTGATGAAGCGGTATATAAGAACCTCGAATGATTATTATTACTATTATTGAACAGGTATTACAGTTTATTCATAATAATGACTCATGTTATTGCAGTAAACTATCATAAAGTTACATCTGAGCTTACTTTAGGTAATATAAAAACGAAATTTGTGTTATTGCTGTATTAGTACTGTCTTATATTTTGTCACTTGCGTCAATATGGAGGGGATTGCAAAAACACAACCATGGTTTACAAGTATATCAAGTATATTACAGACTCTTCTTCATGAACCGTTTACTGTGATCCTTACTTTGAAAATGAGTCACATAATCGGCTTGCTAAGTTTTATTATTAGTGTGTTTTAGATAGTAAGATTTCCTTTTAATAGTAAAATATGAGCTTCCCAAATCCAGTGGTATCGTGTTGCAGTTTTTCAGGTATTCGAATGTTTGATCCTGAAATGAAGAAGTCTACAGGTTGATAAAGACTAGGTGCAAGTTTTATGGTCACCATGGTGACGTTACATGGATTTGACTAAAATGAAGACGGTTTCTTAAGGAAATATTATATTCTTTTCTTGCGCGATATGGATATTGTTTTTGAGATTATGAGAATAAATGTTGTGCCTTCAGTTTCATTGTCATTATCCCGGCTCTCACATTAAGAACCTGACATTACTTGGATTCGACCTAGATAAAGCTTAAAATTCCATTACCACAGCTGAAATGTCTTTGAAAAATTCTTTGATAAATCATTTCTGAAAAGAAAACCATACATTGCGGTACTTTTATGAAAATAATAAAGAATAAATAAACAGACACAAATCAACAGCAGTGTTCTGAATATAAAATGTCATCGGGGCTAGACTGGGATTCGCGCCCCGGATTGTTTTACTACGGCTCTGACCGACTGAGCTATATGGTTAGCGGAAATACTGTGCTACAGTTATATCCAAAACGATATTAAGGGCAGCTTACTGTGTATACGAAAACCAGCAGTGCAGTGGGAAATGGATCCCCAAATGTAGTTGCCAACAAAACAGGACATTTTTGCCTGGGACCATCTGGTCTTATTTTCCCTTTTTAATTAATGTGAATCTTTCCTTTGCTTATATTTGCCTTTGTTTCATCAGTTTTGAATTCGTATCAATATTTAGTTTTTTTTCTGCAATATCTTTTCTTATTTGCACACGCGAATACCATTGTTTTATTAGGGTATCTTTCATTCGGTGAATAATTTTCGCATACTTTAGACCCTAAAACAAAGTAAAATAAAAGTGAATAAAGTTTTCAAATTATTAGTGGCATGTTCTTATCCTGATTGATTGAAAATACAAACGAATTATTTGTCCTTATTTCTTAAAAAACACAATGTATTCTAGATTAATTTCCCAGAGGTGTGTATTGTCAATTATGTGGTGCCCATTGTATCCAAAACAAAACCGCACACAACGTATAGAGCAAGTTACCATGTAAACAATCAACGCAGCAATGCACTCTGTTGACTACGCATATTATTGTACTATTAACACTAGTATAGGAAGACTGTTTTATACATGAACCATTAGCGGTCTTTGCATGTTGGCCATTTAAAGTATTGTCTGATCATTTGCAAATGACGATGGTGAAAGGAAACTTTAATTTGATTTAATGTCAGATAGTGACGCTATTATTGGTGACTTTGTCTTAACGTACTTTTACAGTTAACGAATACCGTTTTAAATAAAAAGTTTAAAGCAATGTTATCATCTTGAGCGTCATCTTGACTGACTTTCTTCTAGGCAAACTCTCTATAATTGCTTTCGTTTATATTTACAAAAAAATTACACCAGAATAGAAGTACAAACCAACTTATTGAACAAAAATCCCAAACTGAAACAATCTGTGTAGTGTGTCACCGATGGAGCTGTCATTTTGAGTCAGTGATCGACGTAGCTTTTTGAGTCCGTGATTGGCGTCTGCTCTCGACGCCAATGCAAGTATTCCTTTCAATTTACTAATGAGAATATTATCCTAAGCAGGTCATTTTTAGGCGTGACATTTCGAAATAGAATTTAACATTTCTTCTGTGGCTAGTGTCAGACGTAACTTATCGAACTAGTTCCGCTCATCTCCTCTCCAACATATGTAAGACGTGTCTTTCGATTATTTTGCATGTCCATTCTAATCGTACTAGGAGTTTTCTTTTCAACTTGTATAAGACATGTCCTTTAACACTTGAATGATGCTTGCCCGCTCCCTCTTGTAAGCGGAATGTTCTTTCTAACTTTTATTAAGAGTTCCCTCTCCACCTTGATTCATGCGTGTCCGCTCCGTTTAAATCAGGTATGCCTATTCCAACTTGTAGAAGGCTTGTCTGCACATCTTGTGTATGTGCGTATTCTCAAGCCTGTTTTAGGCATGACGTCACTTTAACACACTAGGTGTAAATACTTGACCTAGTACTAAGTATCAAGTATTAAGCGTGTCTTCATGACCTTGTGATTTGTGTATCTTCTCGAAGTAGTATAAGGAGCGTCCAATATACCTCCAATAGTACGGGTATCATTGACCCATTTTTAGGCCGATGTCTGCCATTGGTTTGAGGCCGAAGGCGAATAGCCAATATGATCAAATGATTAACATTCGCTTTGTAAATTGTCTCGAGAATGCTGCATCTATTGTGTGACTCTTCGCAACTGTACTGTGTGATAACGAGGGTAACTCTGTCTTTAGAGTATGAGTAACAAGCCGAGCAGCAGTAGTCTAAATTCTTTAAAGATTGCTGATTATTGTATGAGAGAAACATTAAAGAGTGTAATACAATGTACCACATCGTCCAAGCTCGAGGTTATCAGCGAATATACCAGGGTTTCATATGGATCAATGGCAATGGGTGGTAGAATGGTAAACATTTGGAAAGAGGTTAATATGTTTCTCGGTCACAATACTGTCAAGTATTCACTGAAGTTTATCAGCTCTGTTGAAAACCTTCAGCTGCAGCTTTTGTGTCTTACTCGTCAGTCTTACTTGAGTGTTCCGTCTTTCCTTGATTTGGCTTCACCATAATTGACACGAATCCAAATACATGCTTCAGGACTTGCTTATATATTTTTTTTCAGCTGTTATTAACTGACATGATTGCTCATTTGAGCTATTGGCATCTGTCTTCGTCTGTCATCGTGCATCGTCCGGTCTGCGTGTACAATTTAAAAATGTTGACCTCTTCTTCAGAACAATTACACTCATTGAATTAAACTTGGTAGAAATATTCTTTATGATGTCAAAACCAACAGTTCCTAATTTTAGTACCAATCCCAAAATCAAAGATGGTCGTCCTGTCCTCTGATTGGCCGAGACAATTTCGATATGAACTCATGTGAGCCTTAACATCATGTTCATCTTTTCATGAGTACATTAGATTTCTCGCGACTACAATTCTACTACGTAGCTGGTTTAGAACATAATTCGTATACTTGTTTGGACCTAGCATCTATTCTTGAGAAACCCCAGTGGTTTTCATCGGCAAATATTGTCATCCTTATGACAACACACAATAGTCTAGCAGGGGATGTTATCAGTTAGTGCATGGGAGAAATAAGGACATTTGAAGAGTATACAATAGTAACTGATATCAAAGGCGGCATACAAGACAAGGAGGACAAGTATTACTCTATACTTGTTTATCCTGGGCTACACTGGTACCATTGTGTACCCTTAAAGGGTCTCTCAGTGGAGTGTCCTGTGTGATAGGCGGGTTATATGTTGTCATCGAGACTGTATGCATGGAGACTGCCGCAAGACGCTCGAACACATCTTTCTTTCAAATCGAAGATAAGAATGATATATTTGACAGAAAAAACCCCAAAACTTACTGACATACCATTTTAAAACCGATTGTCAATTATCTGGGGAGTAAAATCAGTGTACATAATGCATAGCTGTAATTACAGACTTACATACGCTTAACCAAATTGTTTCTTGAAACGCGTTAAGTTCATGATCTCTATTAATTTTAAAACTGATTTGGCTGGGCCACTGTCTGTGGGTTGATCAGTTGAAGTAGGGATACCAGTAATGATATAACTTTAAGCTATTGTTTGAACGAATACTTTATGAGCAGAACTGTCCAGTTTTTGTGCCATAAGCTTTCCGTGCAGACACTTCCTGGTACGAGCGTGGCGTTTTTGCAAATTAATCATTTTCTCTTTCGCATAGAGCTTTTCTGAAGGCTAGTGTCAAAATACACGTATCAGACATTTCTGTACACATCTGGAAAGTGCAGCCGCTGCAGAAAACGCTTACTGCGACAGTGACACATCCAAAGATGACTCTGTTTTCTCCTACCTCATTGCCAGGATAAAAGACTATTTTAAATAACGCACAAATTAAGGACATGTTTGGTAAAAGTAGAAATAATATGATGTAGACAATGTGTGCATAAAGCTGTATAAGTGACAAAACTGTTAAATGACGTCACATATCCCGTTGAGATGACGTCACGTTTTAAACTTTACTTGATTTTGAATGAAAATTATTAGGAATCAAATATATACCGATCAAAACGTGAGAAGTTCGTAACAAAAAGTATGTGTACTTTAATTCTACTACATACTCTTTTAATTATATTCCCATTATATCACGTTGCCTCTTATATAGGGATTGAGCGTCATTTTTTTAACAGTCATGGCGGTATGAACGCAACTCCGTTACATCCATATTGCATGAAGCCCGCTAGGATTTGTATCACGTCACCATTCATATTGCCCTTATATAACGTCACTTTCATATTCCCATTATATCACGTTACCCTTCATATTCCAATTATATAACATCGCCCTTCTTCATATTGCCCTTATATAAAGTCACTTTCTATTCCCATTATATCAAGTCAAGTTTCATATTCCCATTTTATCACTCCAACTTTCATGTTCTCATTATATCACATTATCCTGAAGATCCCCATTATGTAATGTTCCTTTTTCATTCCCCGTTATATAATTTCATCTTTCATATAATACAGTTGATTACAGATTAGACCCGACCGAATATTCAACTTATTTACTATACCGCCTAAACATATTACCAACCTCCTGATTACAAAGAGTCTATAAACGCAGACGTTGTCATCAGCAACTCTTGAAACAACTGTTACAGGATATAAACAAATGAAGAGAAACGTCATATCTATGATGTTATAATAATGAACGTCACTTTTGATTTTGCGGTCATTGACCCAGAATTATTGACCGTCTTGTCATTTACGGGTCAGACACGGAGATATGATGGGCCACATAATCTTTCATACACCTTTTTCTCTGTTCCATAACGATAATTAATTGTATCCCTAACGGTTAAACGAGCTTGAATTCTGTACGGCTAGATCTATAAAAACAATACATCACCGCGCGGAATGTCATGTCAGAGTTAACATAGAAATGTCGTGTAATTACTTCATGGGTGGTTTCATAATATAAATTGGTTTGTGTAAATAATATGGGAAACTATTAATTTGATTGCTTTGAAAACATTGTTTAAATTGTCTAGGCTTGTTGGGACCTTAGTCACGAGCTGATGGCTTTACATCTGACAATATACAAATCATCATAACTATAAAAACGCATAGCAGATTTCATAATTATTTGCTAAAACGTCAACGTGGAAATTCACTGTTTTGGTACACAGCTCTTTATTTATTCGAAAGGACACGCTATTAACGAGAGTTCAATAGCTAGTCGTGTGAAGCAACCAAGGTGAGGGCCTCTGTAAAATTGGATGTTATATTTTTTTCTCTGAAACAAAATTGCCCTATTTCTTTACAGTTTTACTTCTGCTTTTTCTGTTGGTATACATTCTGTTTACTCGTGTCTTGCTGTGTGATCTTGTATGACCTTATTTTATTAATGTGTTGTTCACACCTAACATTTAAATAATTTAATTAATTCTATTAATGCTTGGAGGGAACGCGCCCTTTAGTTAACTGAGATAACACATCCATCACTTACACGAGAACACATTACTGACTCGAGACGAACGCGCCCCACGGGTAGGTGGCCATTACTGAGAGGGGCAGATTTTCTATTTTTTCTGCATGAGTCTGCAGTTCAGTTTCAAGTTAGCGCCAAGCATGGAGAGATTTCTTTTCTGATGCTGATACACCAAGCTGTATTAAGCACTTATTTCTGCATGAGTTTGGGGCAGCATTTCAGGTCAAACGATGAGCAGATTTAGATCTAAAATAATCAACAACACCGATTAGAGCAAGAATAAGACTTTCTTCTCAGGTTGTGGAAGGAATAGTTATGAGTTCAAATGTTGGGTGGTTGTGGCCAATAATAGGTCACAAAAACGGAAGTCTTCGAACTCTCCTAGATACGCCCATTACTGGTGAAGGGCATCAAGCTGCATATATTTTAAGCCAAAGGTCAATAACTTACCCAAAAGGTTAAAACCAAATAACAATTTGAGAAGTCGCACCTAATTATAGGTCAGAAGGAATGCCTATTCGCAGTTTGAAAGGGAATGCCCGGCAACAGATTTAGGTTGGTACACTTCGTTAGCAACAGTCTAGCGCTTATTGATGTAAATATTCCGTCAGCAATGCTGCTGTAAATAACACAGCTATATCTAGTCCATTTTACATGGAGCGAAACCTACCAGCACCGATTTGTCCTTCTAGGACTCATTAATGATGCTAAGGGCCAAAAAGATGAAAATCAAAAGTAGTCTTTACTATTGGAGCGGAAAGGGAGGTACATTAAACTCCTTAATTATATGAATTTCAAAAGTTGAAGGGGTACTGGTTAATTTCAAATTAATGATAAGTAAAGTGTATATTAGAAACCCTGCCTCTACTCAAAAGAGTTTAAGTGTGACCATCATAATAACGGCAAACTTCGGTGTCCAAAACATCCACCTCGATATATCTCGATATATGACAGTAAGACACGCACATATGATTGGACCTTTGACATTTAGTGATTGATACAAAGAGCAAAAATGAATATCACTGCACAGTGTACCTGTCTCGTCCTTCTATGACTCATTGATGATGCTAGAGGCCAAAAATGTAGAAAGCAAATTGGTCTAAACTTCTATTGAAACATACAGAAGGGGAGAATTTGGTTTTTTTAATTGCTCGTATGTTGGTTAACTATATAGCCTTAAACTTCTTCCGTTTGAATACATGCGGGACTTTTTTTGTGCTACGTGCTCACATTTTACAATAAATCGTATGATTTTATAGTCTATATATGTATCTATCAATTTATAGTACTGATATTTATCTAGTGTAGGTTTAACAGGTCTTAAAACTTTTTCTCTTTATCACTCGTGTAATTAGATTTAACTTTGTTAACCACTTTGTATCTTGAAAGACGAACGTTGGACACACAATATGGTGATTGCACCAATACAATTTGGTAATACATGTATACAGTGTCCCAAAGTTTAACTAATTACACTGCTCCATACAGCTGTTTCGTCCTTCTGGGATTCATCGGTGATACTACAGACAAACAGAGTGGAAATCCAAATTAGTCTCAATTCTGTAAAAAAAAAAACAGAAAGGGAAATTGGTAAAACCTCTTAAATTAGAAGCGGAACAACGGGAAGAATATCTATTTAGGAAGTGAAGTTATAAGAATAATCAAGAATAGTGTTTTCATATGATTTCCAAACAGCGTTCCATAGATTTACCAGGTGTACACCAATATAAATCACTTCGTAAATTAATTCGCTGGGAAACCACAAACCAAATCAGGAGTAACACTGCTACATTACAACTGCAAAGAAGCGGACACTCTTAAAGTGAGAAAACAAACAATAGCAGAGCTTCTTGTATCTAACTAACCTGTCCAGGCGACGCTTGTGTCGGGGCAATAATTAATAATGAGAAACAGCGTTAGAATGACTACGATCAATAAGGATACACTGGGTCGCCCTGTGCTCTAATCAGGGCTTTTTGTTATCAATTATTGTCTGTGTAGAAAAACACTTAACTAGAAATGAAATTAAGTGAAAGCTTTCCTTGATTGTTACGGAACAATTGACCTACATCTGTTAATTATGGACAGGATGCCCCAAAAAGAAACATACAACAGTTAGGCTGACTACATGTGTGCATACTGAAAAAGAGGCCCAACGGCCCTGTGTCACTCACATGCTGCTTTTGTTACAGTAGAAAAGAGGTTGAAATATTTACGCTGATCTGCGGCCACCTTACATTTTTCATTAACCTAAATAATGCCAACGCCGCTAGGCAAGGTCAATGACATGGCCTTTCGTACAACGTTGGGTCAAAATTGATCCTATTGAATTGAAAGGTAGTCAAATCTGTCTAATAAATATCAGAGGCCAATTGCGATATCAAAACGACCCATAAAATCAGCACCTGTTCAGGACCATGAGAGTATCATTCATATGAAGTTTGGTTATCATTAAGCCTGATGGAAACCGAGTAGTGTAAAAGCTCTCAGCCGACCGCTCATCTTAATATTTCAAATCAGCGGGGGCCTACATAAATATTCTCCACACCTGCAAAGTACTCAAGTGTGACTTTTGATATTTTATCCTTGACCAATGACCATGAAAGCTATTCAGATAAAGAAGTGGATGTTACCTTACTATGATATGTGTTATCAACAAAATATGTTAAGGCGTTAGAGCATCATCTTGTACACAAGCTTCTCAAATGTGGTCAAGTGTGACAATTGAACTTTAACCTTGACCGCAGACCACCAGCATATAATCAGAAGTATAATTAGATTATAAAAATGAAGTGTAGATATAAAATTATCCGTTGCGAAGGTATATAGATATGTTATACACAATCTTTTCACGTGTGACCTTTGACCCTTTAATCTCTCAAATCTTATCAGATGCAGATAAAAACGTAATCCACTTAGGTGTTTATAGGATATTTTGTACATAGTCCATTGTTTTATAAACGATTGACGCAAAGTAATTGCTATCGCCCATTACCTCAGTGTGCGTGGAGGGAGGAATAGCATTTGGTCCTTTTTTAAATTGCAGAAAAAAAATCGATACTTTTTCTGTCACATTTTCCCTACTTGAACCCGTTCACACTTTTGTATTCCAATTTTTTTGAAAAAAGGGTATTTTCTAAGCTTAATGAGTTTCAAATGCGTTCACCGGAACTGAAGGAGTAGCCTTTTTTAAATTTACCAAAATTTCCCTATATGTGTCCCCACCTGATGTCCCTTGTTCCTTAGGGGACACTGCCGTTATTTAAAGTCTACAAATTTCATTACTTGGCCAAGTAATTCTCCATGCTAAAGGAGGATCATACAATTCCTTATCCGAATATTATTACATTTACATGCTCTATTATGTTAAAATGTCTTTGTCCTATCTCTACATCTGTGCTCCGCCCCTATGTTCGCAAAGGAACACACATTGACGCAATGATGCTTCATGACAGTCAATGAATTTAAGTCGCCAGTAGTTCAGCAATCTTTTCAATATTTTTCCTATTAACCCTTTTTTTCGCCCCATTCACCGTCCCCAGGAAGAGATAATACTTTTCGTGATGCTACATTTTATTTGATTAGACAAGAAGAACGAAAAATAAAAAAAAACATTTTTTATGTCAATTTATCTTAATTTTGATATATAAGTATCTTCTGTTATAACTAGGGCTATAAATGCCATCCTTATGAGAAATGCATTTTCAAAACATATTCTGTATAATTAAAGTTAATCATATTTTGCTGTTTTATCAGCATTATTGCCTTTTAGTACGTTAGAGCTAGCTAACTCCCAAGTCTGGCAAATATTACAATTGCGTCTTTATTATGCATGGTTGAATCAAAATTCATGGAGGCCCCCTTTATTGTAGCCATTATACAACCGATGTTTTTTGCCGAAAACAAAGAGAATGAAAGCATTTATCTGTGTGCTAAACGCATTCTACTGTGGGTTATTAAGCCATGAAATGATGCAGATGTAAGCTCCCTTATAAAACTAATTGCTTTTCTGATTAATGCAAATGGTATAGACATACTAGTCCATATATGTGTTAAACGATCGCTGATATTACTGTTATCTCTCATACGAATCGCCTTCAGTATTTAACGTTGGCTATTTACATAAATCTATTCATAGTGTTATATAATGGTTCCTCTTAGGCACAAAGCGCAACGGTTTGGTATAGGAATTCGGAGTCCATGTTTGCATGGTCTATATCACGCTGGTGTTTGATTTGCATGATAAACACATTCAGCTTAATGCTGGTTGTCTGCAATCGTTTATAACCTGTGAAAGTAGCATCGTTTGTCATTAAAGCAATTCTTCCTTCCATTACAAATTACACTTGATATGCACGATATCGGGAGCCTTTGAAGAACAACATAGTCTATCATAGCTTCATAGACTTCGATGTCGTTCTCATTTAACGCCAGCGTTGCAGTTTTGTGAAGCGAAATGCATATAAGATCAAGTTTGTTTGCGATTCACAGCAAACATCAACTATCAAGATACACAATGTCCCCAGCTAAACAGCGTGGTTTCGAGTAAAGCCTGCCACCCAACACTGTTAGCTCTTACACGCATGTAGGTATGTTTTTTGTATGTTGGCCTTTCAGCTCAGTACTTAATCGACGTGCCTACTATTATATATAGATATCACAGTGCAGTAAAATAATCTCTCCTGTATCTATAACAGTTATTTCACGCTGTGACACTGCTTTGTCTGGTAGTGAAATGTGGTATTTAGTAGCTCTCAATTACTGAATGATAATCCCGTCAAATAATGCAAAACAATGGCAGAGCACTCCCAAGCAGGCTCGGTTAGTATATTTCTGATAAATAGAGATGTTCCTCAGCATCCGTTACTGTAACATGATAAACTAGCTTCCGTGTTAAAGAGGAACATTTCCTCTCTAAATCACGGCGTCTGTGGGCGGCTCTTCATTAACTCCTGTAGGTGGCAAACGCTCTCGTTATACTGTAATTGAAATCAGATATGGAGCGTTTTCGTTAGCACACATCTCGACTGCTTTTACAGTTACTAAATATACTGGATTAGGTTTCGAGGTCATAGACCCGTATTGTTTTGTGCTATCATATTGTACACCAGGAAAGGCAGGTATGTTTTCGATTTCATCGAGTTCGCCTCTCAGATGTCCTCTACGATTCTATAAATCATCAGGCCGTATCGTACGTTCTCGGTACCATGTGGAGTGTATGTAGACCTTGCCTATATATATATATGTGTGTGTGTGAATATTAAGTTATAAATCGTGCCGGTTTGTTTTAGTACGATGACAAGCATACGTATCCTATCTACTTCTAAATTATTATTAGAAAATTGAAGTTGATGTTCTGTTGTTACGATTTACTTTGGGGAAGCTGTGGAAACGACAGATTGTTCACGCATTCTTGGCGTACAGAGCCGCCTGTATGATACCGACCTTACGATTTATGCAGTTGATGATCAAATCAACGGCGGCTGGAAATGTCAAATCCAGTCCGCGGCGTATGATGTACGCTGAACCTTTAACTCTCGTTTCTAAGGTTGCCGGTTCCTCGGGGAAGGCTAACCTCACGTGCGTTAGAGAGCGCGGAGAAGGTTTTCGTTTCAATACTGCAAAACATTTCAACATAATACCGACTTTCATAAGAAATTACTTTGACTGATGTTTAGTTTGTTGATCAGACTGGCTTTGGGGTCTTCTTTTGCTCATTTGTTAATAACTAAAATCAATATATTTAGTTATACGATTGTACACACACAAACATGCTGTGAGAACTTATTCAAGTTTAGGGCAGCGGTTAATCAAGCTTGTTTTAAAATGTGATTTTAAAACTTAACATGGAAACAGTTCAACAGTGTAATTTTCATGTATTATGTTTTATTGAAAAATTAATAACTACTTTGCAATGTAACAAAAAAAAAGATTAATTACGGTTGATCCAGGAATTACCAGATGATTTGGATCTGGCGTTTGTCACTTGATGGTATTATTACAGACAAGCTCCCAATGAGTGCCCATTGTTGTCACATCTCACTGAAGTGAAGCTAATTAAATTGAGCTAATTTGTTTTAATGATACTCGTTTGAAGACGTGATGGAGAAGTTGCTGATCTGGGGACAAACACGTGTTTATCTGACAACACCAGAATGCGGAAATCACGTGGGACTCTCGCGTGATTTCAACAGTTCATCGACTTTAACGTGCACATTTCAGTAAACTGTCTTATTTTAATTTGATTTGCGAAAGTAATTTCAAAAGAATCTAGAGAAGATATTCATTATGAACCCAGAGGACAGAAAATCAAATAATATTAACGATTTGAAACGAATTGCTGAGCGTGTATCCTATCGTTCCATAATTCTTCCTATTATTTGAGGAAATTGCTACCAGTAACCACGAAATTGAGTATGTCTAATTAGGTAGAAATAATCTTCTTTGACAATACTTTATGTTGTACATAATGTAGTAACGGAATCCATGGGTGTGCTGTGACCTCGGGCCGTAGCTGATACATGTTAGGGTTCACGGACCCGACTGTTCACAACTAAGCTTGACGTATTGGTGTGGAATACCACGGATTACTTAGACGGACATGTGAATTATGTCATATTTTCGTTTTCGATTCTGAAGGGTTTATGAATGCGACTACGATGATGAACAGACTCGTAAGCCAATCACAGCGGATCGCGGAACGTAAGGCAGTCTTAACCGCTGTTTCTGATCAATACTGTACACAGGCGCGCTACTGGCTACAAGTGCGTACAAACATCCCACCACTCGGAAATAATGCTTCTCGCTGAATGCTTTCCGTCCTCGTCAAAGAACATATTTCTCCGAAACTAGACTATTTAAATCTTCGACAAATTACTTAATGCAATGAAGCAAAGGTAGACAGTCACGAAAACATGTCTCCGGAGATATAATGATCAGGTACCTTGCAACATGGACAAAAAGCTCTAAGGGCCATTCCTGGCATTACACAGGTTTGTTTTAAGTTTTTGAACTACTGATGCCAGCACGGACTGTCTTCTTACCACTGTTTTTGCATCATTGAATGATATTGAATTATTTCTTTCATGAACGAAACGAAACATAACATCACCAACGAAAGGGAAGAAAAAAATACTATCTTTTATTGGAAATACTTATGCCAAGGCGGATCAATTTGAATGTCGCTTAATTATTTTATTTTCAATATTGAAAATATGAAGACAAACCAGTAGATTTATTACCACCCAATGGCGGTTAATTTATCCTTTGAATTTCTGTCACAGAACAACAACAGTGACGATTCTACGAATGTGACAACGATGACTGACGATAACTCGTACCTGATTATCATCAACGGTTACGTCGTCCCGGCCCTCGCTATCGTTGTGCTCCTAACGAACGCCGTCGTAATCGCCGTCCTGCGTCGCCAGCAAACGTATGGCGCGAGCCAGGCGGGACTGGTAGGGATCGCCGTATCTGATACCCTTACATTGGTCCTACCAGCCCCGTTTTATTTCTACTCGTATGGACTAGGTAACTACGCGATACAGTTTGGCTGGTGTCAGGCCATGGACTGGATAGCACTCTACCTGCCAACTATTTCCCATACAGCGTCCATTTGGCTGACCGTCTATCTGACCCTACAGAGATATTTCTACGTGTGTTTGCCCTTCAAGGCAAGGGGGTGGTGCACTCTACGCTATACCATTATTTGTATTGTCCTCATTTACTTAATGGCTGTGGTCGTGCACATGTGTCGGTTTTTCGTGTTCGAGTACCATAACAATGTGTACTTTGACCCCTGGACCAACACGACGGAGGAGTACTGTAAACGTGAGTACCGGATATGGGTAGATGTGGCTATGTACTACTCTTCCTATCTGGGTATTCGGATTATATTTATTCAATTTGTGCCTTGTGTATCGCTCATTTTTCTCAATTGCAAAATTTTACATGGCCTTCAAACGGTGACGAACAAACGACTGCAACTACATACAAATGCCGAGAGCAACCACGCTACAGTGAAGGAAAACATCCGGGTAACTGTGATGATAATCTGTATGGCGGTGATCACACTGTTGGTGGAGTTTCCGGTAGGGATAATCCAACTGCTTTATGTGTTTCCCTTCATGTTTGGTTACGATATCATCGAGATGAACACATTAAAATACGTGGAGGTCATAGCCAATCTGGTGATTATATTTTCTTATCCTCTAAACTTTCTTCTCTACTGCAGCATGAGCGCCGAGTTCAAAGCAACGCTCCGTAAAATATGCTGGAGTAACGCGTGCAGAGAGGGGAGTCCGCGATCTTATAGCCGATGTTCTAAAAACATACCACCGCCCTCCATAACCATGGACGAAGGAGTCACCATTAGTACCAAGGTTTAATAATGTTCGTACGCAGTTGTAGGGACTCGATGGAGTAATTGTGTAAATATGAGGCAAATTTATCAAGCTCTTATATACAGGTATAATTGGAAAATAAAGGGCACGAGAAAATTAGTTCACGTTTTGTTTATCTTCAAAGTTCGAAGTGTCTGTTATTAATCTTCATTGGATTTGCACGTAAGGTAAGTCACATTTAATGTTTAATAAATATACCAAAAGTTCATTCAGGATGAAACTTTTTGGATTTTTCTATTTAAATATGAGGTTACGTTCGACACTTGAAGTGAGAAGATGGTCCTACTTAACTGTAATTAACTACATACGACAGCGCCTTGCTCCAGCCGTACGCTTTCATAGCGAGAAATAACGGCAGATTCTAAGTAGGGAATGTCTTTAAATATCCCTATATACAAGAATTCCAAAGTTTATAATTAGATTGGTGATATAGCCTGTATCTGCACTATTGCATGAACCTACATCCGCTAGTCTTTCATAACGTGGATTCGCGCGTTTAAGACAGGATCAAACACTGTAATTAGCTGAAAGTATCGAGAGAACGTTCTCTGTACATGAATGTGGCAAATTAAAATCTCAGATCTGAGCGTGAATGTCACATCAATACAACACTAAAACAGAACGTTATCGTAGGCAGCAGTTGCAGATTCTATTGAGTAATACACGATGCATATATAGGGCGTTTCTGCTGAATTGGACTTAATCGAACCTCAAAACATCTCAATTAGCAGTTATATGTCGGTTTTAGTTCTTGCCGGCAAGTAAGGCGTCAGCAAGATAGTCCGTATTTCTACTACCGATAGCACACCACATATCGCTCCGTATTGAAACACACCGATTAGATGATAGCATTGTCATAAAAGATACTCCGGCATACACGTGTTATTGCTGCGTGCATGCTATTTCTGTAAGACCAGCCTTGAAAACACCTTGCGTAGCTATACCTTGTGGTGTAGGCAGGCATCGTTTAATGCCAGAACATGTAGTCATTAATTTACTTAATATGCTGAAACCATGTGTTTTCCATAAATATGTTTTCTAATCATTTAATTCGGTCCGTCGTTAAGATTTCGGTACAGCGACCTTTGTACAGTTGACTTTAGTATAATGTACACCAGAATGTACCCTATTGTTGGATTTAACTCGATTCACACGCTCCCTAAAACACAGTCGGAAGCACGAAACTATATGACATGCTAAATATACTTCATACTACATGTACATTTAAAGTGGTGAATGTAAAAATAATGATAGGAAAAAGGCCAATACATTCAAACGAAGACATTAATCCGAACAAATTTGAAGCACTACAGTTTACTACAGTATTTTGAGAAAATTTCATAACTTTTTTGATGTGTTTGGTTACATCTACTTATATCGAAATTAAGTCAGTTTCGAGTCGTAAGATTTGGTATTGAGTCGTGTAATTTTGAGTTGTAAGGTTTCATATTGAGTCGTACTATCTTGAGTTGTAAGGTTTCATATTGAGTCGTACTATCTTGAGTTGTAAGGTTTCATATTGAGTCGTACTATCTTGAGTT
>JAUMHH010172146.1:0-16050 GCA_032359455.1 Chlamys rubida | reverse complement strand
GAAAAGATTGAACTGACAAAGAACTAATGATGATGGTACAAGGGTGGGCGCCAAGATCCCTCTGGGATCTCTTGTTCATACTGTGAAGTAATCTTTCTTTGTACATGATTTATCCAGTAACAGGTTTTATTTTTAAGTCATACTTTGGTGCAACCCTTCTCTGTACTGGTCTTACCTTGGTGCAGTCTTTCAATGTACAGATGGAGACAAAGGTTCCACAGTTGTAGCAGACTAACGAGGTTCAGCTTGCCTCCATGAAAGGTGTTGTCTACATGTCGCTGTAACAGTTGCCAAGTTGATTAATCTCTAGCAACAAGTATTTCTATAGTTGCTTTTAGTTATCAGTGAAAATACACAAAGACCTTACTCTAAAATTTGGAATACACTTTTATGATGATACTTTATTACTGAAGTTTGCACTTGTAGGAGGAAAGATTACAAATTATGTTAAACTCATCTGATTACTTACCAAGGTAATAGTATTATGACAATGTTAAAATAAAGTCATGAAACATGAATCATTCACAAGAAATCCTTTTTTACTCCAAGAAACATTCGTGGCAGGGCTTAAAATAAACCAGAAAAGTTTGAATGAATGCCAGGTTTTCTGTGACCTGCCAGATCTCCGTGTGAGCTAACTAGAGAGGTTAAGCTCAAGGTTGTTTGTATTGACTTACCCTCCGGATTTCCTGCTCACACTCTCGGAGGAGGAGGTCAGGTATCTTAATGTTGATGTCGGCAGCATCTATTTTGTGCTGACTTATGGTACGGTCCACGATGGATTCTATAACCTGTCTTTCAGCAGCCTCACGATCACAGAAATCATTCACTTGCTTCCACATATCTCGTACCTGGGAGACAATTGTATTTATAGTATATAAAAACAGGAAGTTTAAAACAAGTTCATTTTTTATCCTAAAGAGTCTTATAAACGTAACATGAACATAAATCTAGATTACATGATCACTCTGTACTAAAATTGATTAACTGTATATCACTTTTCAACTAAGGTTAAAATGCCATATGCGCATGTCAATAATGTCAAAATGCAACCAATAAAACCTTTCCTCAGTTAGGCAATGTATATAAGACCATAAATCTTTAAATAAAAAATAGATTTATGAAAAATCCCGACATCAAACACCAAGGAATCTGCTGTAAACCTACCTGCTGTATCCTCTGAGTGCGTTTGGTGGACTGCGGGTCTAACTCCGAGTCATAACAGTCTGATCTCCTCCTCCTCACAGGGCTGAAGTGTAACAAGTCAGATCTCTACAAATTCTGGCTTTGTGTTCCGATTATTTTAATGAGACAGAAAGATATATTTTATAAACTTTATAGAAAGCACAATCAACAATGGACTATTGTATCAAAGTATCCATTTGCGAATACACTGCTTCTATCAAATATTTCACTGGTGATTAACAATTTGAATATATGTTATTAAAAAGAAATTAAATTGATATTTCTCCATTCTTGTGCATACTTATTTGAAGGTACAATTAACCCTTTGTCAAGTTCCTGGTAACAACATTAATAAAACTAACCTGCCTCGTACCACGGCAGCCTCTGCTGCTCGCTGTTTTACAACCCGTTCCTTGTGTTCTCCTTCCCTCAACTCCTTGGACAATTTCCGATAGTCCTTCACCAACTCACTGTAACACAACACAAGGCTCTATGACAGAAATACTAGAACAAGCAGGTCACTGAATCTTTACATAACAGTAACAGAAGCCTAAATGCCATGTAAAACAATGGTAAATCTGTGTGGTAGATCATCCAATCTCAGGTACAGTCAGGTAAGTATCACATGTAACCAAACGCAGACTTAAGAAGTTTTCTACATCTTTAAATATTGTTGAGATGGTCAAAATGTACAAATGTTACTATTTTCAAGATCAAATCTTTGAATTGTATATGAACCAGTAAATTCTTTGTTTAAAAAATCTGACAGACACTTTAGATTTTGTTTTCCAAGCCATACTAGCTACAAGTACTTACTTGGCATAGTCCTTCCATTCTCTGTTCAGCACCAGTGTAGTCTGAGACTCCTCCAGAAACTTCTTTCTAAGTCGTACTACAGCACATTGAATATTCTTGGCCATCACATCTCCTAGGGCGGCTGTTTGAGTGCTCAACTGTGGGTACCGAAGCTGTTCAAATTCTTTGACACCTGTATATTATATTAAAGAAACATGACCTAAATCAAACTCACAAGAGGTAAACTGTGAAGTAATCAAGATTTAATTTAATTAAGTGTCAATTCTAGTTGATGAGTTTGATCAGTAATGTTTTGCTCAATTTTACAACTGAAAACAGGCTGTTTCCCCCAGCTACAAAGGTGTTTTATTTTCCCAAAATGACCAAAAAATTAGAAATATATTCCCAATTTCAATAAATATACTATATTTTCCCAATTTATAAAGGAACAGGCTATTGCAAAATTTAGATAAAAAAAACATTTTGGATTAATTCCATTTGTTGACATCCTTTCTTGTTTGCAGACATACCATTTTCTGTTCGTATCACTGTCCTCAACACATATCCAGAGAAGTGGAAAAGTAGATTGTAGAATTTGTCCCCTCCTGGAGACATGAAATGAGAGGCAACAATCCTTGGCATGTGGGTATCTGGCTCCGTCTGAAATATGACCATTTGCAATGCTGAGAGAGTAAGATTATATTTTCCAGGCAAAATTACCGCAGGTAAAATACTGTGAAAGAGTGGTAAGATTTTCAGACAACACACTCTTTTTATAAAACATTGAGTTGCCTTGGATCAGCAATGTTAATGACCAAATTCAGGCAACATTCCATTAGCTTTTCTGTTCTAGTACTAGTAGCATTTTAAAGGAATAGTTGCAATTGATAGCAGATGACAGAAAGGATGTCACATCTGTCATGGTATAAGCTCACATTGGCCAAGATGAGTTATTTCCCTTTTAACACATCATGAAATTCATCATTTCACAAAATCTGGAAGCTATGGGTCACCAAATATTGAAGATAAACAGATATATCCATAAAATACCATTTTTCCTTTATAGTATAACATACATAAGAAGCTGAAGCAATTTCCAGTAGTGTAACAAATTTAATGACTATGTTTATGATATTTCAGGCTTAGTTCCTGTATGCAATATAAAACATACAGCCTATATCTGCAACTGGAGATTTTCTAGGTCTGACCAGTGGGTGACGTCGGCCAGGGAGCTGTAACATATGCAGCTCATCCACTGGTCAGTACCAAGCCTCATTATTCAGTTTTGTTTAATTATAATATTATATATTTGTTATGGCAAAAATACTTGTCTCATTGTCTAACAAGAATAAGCCAATCCAAGGTGCGTTCAAGTATTTAAATTGAGTTCTGTAAAGTGAACACCTTTCTATTCCCCCAAACAATTATTGGTTTCTTTAGCCCCTGTTGTGTTTGGTTTCTTTACTTATAAGTACATCACACACATTTCTATTAAACTTTGTAATGTTTCAATCAATTTGCACTCTATTTATGTATGCTCAAATGAAGGATTAGCTGTACAACTTTCCTGCTTGAACTGCAACACCTTGTAAGCGATTTTAGAAATTTGGTTCAAAGATATATAATTTAGTGCAAGAATATGTACTTTGGCAAATATTCTGGTGGAAATTTTTTTAAAGCTGGTGTGCACCTGCATTATGGATTACCTTTACAATGTTTTCACTAAAACTGAACTTTTTTGTTCATGTACCACACATGACTGATTACCTTTGCAATGTTTACCAGCCAGTTGTGACATGTTCTGCGGAACTGTTGTTCTTGTTGTTTATCAAGTACAGGCCAGCAGTCTCTACAACATCAACACAAGTACATTAAAGGCCAGGGTAACACACTAGCAGCTTCTTCTGTTAATATCATTGGTTTGAAAAGATTCTGTACAGCAGTTAGATATTTAATATAAAAGTGGTTACTAGAGAAAGGGGCCCCAGGATCATAAAACGGTCATAAACTTGAGTCAATGTTTCAAATGTTGATAAAAATCGTAGAAACCTACATTTTGTGAAAAAGTTCATTTTACAACAGGTACACATACATTTATGTAAAATTGTATTTCATTAAGGAAATAGAAATAAATAAGTAACATTCAAAACTTGAGTCTAAACTTGTTCATGATCTTGAGGCCAGACGTCAATAAATATGCCTTGTCTAACACATACCATCTATTACCTAATGATGGTTACCTGGGTATGTGTGGTGTAAGGGGGGAGGGGACAACTGTCAATACCATCTATTACCTAATGATGGTTACCTGGGTATGTGTGGTGTAAAGGGAGAGGGGACAACTGTCAATACCATCTGTTACCTAATGATGGTTACCTGGGTATGTGTGGTGTAAAGGGGGAGGGGACAACTGTCAATACCATCTGTTACCTAATGATGGTTACCTGGGTATGTGTGGTGTACAGGGGGAGGGGACAACTGTCAATACCATCTATTACCTAATGATGGTTACCTGGGTATGTGTGGTGTACAGGGGGAGGGGACAAACGTCAATACCTAAGGTTTGGATTCAGTTGGGATCAATAGAAAATAGAAACCACCCATCAACTTATCAATCAATAATTGGGTCAGTTATTTTACCAATAATAATATATATATTGTAATTATGAGCCATTCAAATGTTTGAAATTACATTTTGCTTTGTAAAACATTTCATTTAAATGATGAGTGTGGCAGATCCTATGTGACTTTAGTACATTTCAAAATACATCACAGACACTAATTAGAAATTAAAATATTGCACTATGTCACATTATATCATAAATTATTCTGAAGCTGTTTGAGCTTTTGACTATCAATTAGGACTATTGGCATCGATAGCCACTAATGGTAACGGGTGGACTTTTTCATCTGATTTTCTATCATAATCAATCAACAGGCGGGTGGACTTTTTGTCTGATTTTCTATCATGATCAATCATCAAGCGAGTGGACTTTTTTATCTGATTTTCTATCATGATCAATCATCAAGCGAGTGGACTTTTTCATCTGATTTTCTATCATAATTAATCAACAAGCGAGTGGACTTTTTCATCTGATTTTCTATCATAATCAAGCAACAAGACATCACTATCCATACCTGAACTCTTCTCGGCACATTATTGGATTTAGTTTGTTGAAAAGGAAATAAAGCACCACTTCAGCTCCTTTCTTGTTTGGAAGATTGAACATGTTTCTGAAAAATGCAAGAGGTAACTCTCAGTCTAATACAAAATATAAATAATGTTTAATGATCAATATTGTCAGAACCAAAAATATTAAAATACTACTTATATAGAATCAACCTGCAGCGTGTGCAGGCACATGATAATCATTCTTTGTTTTATATACTGATCTAGCCAAAATCAAATAGAGATTATACGATTAAATGGAGAAAAAACCCATTAATTCCTCAATATTTGGTAGCACTAATGGTTAATATATAGTATCTAATGAATTTATGTTATTATAATCATAGGAACATTTATGTACATGTATGCATTTCACCTTTATTTTCTTAGCTCAAACTTAACTATTGTTGTTTATTTCTGACTAAGGTACAATGTAATTTGTGTCTGTACTTTGTTTTGTTCCTTAAAAATTAAATCATAAATACCAGATGGGTGATAGTTAGACAAAACTTAAGAATACAGTTCTGGATCTGACATACTTATTAAATGGTACACAGTACGAAGCTTCCATGGCTCCAGCATCAAACCCCAACAACTGCAGGTTGGTGAACAACATCTGCTTCACTTCCAGTGCGTCACCCATTTCGACAATTTCAGATGTCCAGTGTATGGATATATGTTGAAAATAAAGCTTTAAAAACTCATTTTCTATCCATCTAAAAAAAAAATCAATCATGGCAATGATTAATTACACAGTAAAGTATGTAGAGCAAATAGATCTAGAGCAATGTATAAATAATGAATATACTTTTTTTATTTATCTCAAAAATACATAAAAAATGATTGCATGTAGTAGCCATTAGTCCATAATGCCTGAACTCATTCTGTCCTAAAATCTAATATTTATACTGGACAAGATCTTAGGGACTGGTCTTTTCCTTCTCAATTTTCTAGTATACTAGTGAAAGAATTTTCAGAAAATCTTGTCTCTATTAATATTGTATCGTTGATCTATAGGGTCTACTGAAAGCACTGTTAAATTATATCTATAATGTGAGGGAAATGGAAATCAAATACTGTAATCTTCAATATACATGTACAAATGTCATGTCCATTAAAACCATTTTCAATAGTACTAGTACATGTATATGGGCTTCATTTGCTTCAATGCAACCACTGATGAAATTCTAGAGTGCTACTGTAGCAACAGGCAGAATTCATTCAAATCCAAAAAAGTCTTTTCTTTGTGTCAAAATATATTTTTAGTTTTACTAAATCTGCAGGTATTAAATTGCTATAGGAGTGCTGTAAAATAATGTTCAATGCAAGCACAATCAATATCTGTTATATAGGAGTCACTACATTATGCATGTTGCATACAATGCAAGTGTACAATTAACTGTACCAGGGGATGTTAAAATGTATGTGTTCGTCAACAGTATTAAGCTAACAGTGTAAGCACAGGGTTGTAAGCTTAATTCTATGGCGTGTCTGTATGTGGTGTCTACTAAGTGTACCTATGTCAGTGTATCTGTACATGTGTCACCCTGATCTTTGTTGTTGTTCTCCGTTCACATGTCCTGTCTGAGGTCGATGGTTTTGTCATGCATTGTCCGTAGTCGCTTGCTTTTTCGTCAGTGTCCGCTGTACCGTGTGCTTCTGTGAATCCTCTGTTGTGATTGGTCCTTTAGTTTCGTATCGTCTAATGTGGGATAAATTCGGGGTGGTGTCATAGACGGGGCAGTCGGATGGATTAGGTTCCTGTGTGCTGTCACATCTTTTCTTCAGGTATATTTAGGGTAGGGTTAGTTTAGGATTTCTAGATAGGGACTTAGTCGGGATGTGGGGGTTAACGTCAGTTTCAAATTATAGTTAGGTCGTAGGCAGTACGGGGGTCGGTCTTTGCATGTATTCGCAATTGTTAGATAGGCCTAGGCTAGTGTACTTGTTTTCTATGTATGTTATATAATATATGTTGTAAATATCTATGTTGTTAATAATAAATTGTTAATTGTATTTCAAGGCGTTTGTTTTCCCTCTACGACAGTTACAAGTTACCCATCGAACGTGGGTTGGTCTGCAGGGCGAGTCGGATGCAGTTTAAATTTGACATACTGACAAACTTGGCCCAACACGCTCCTGTTACAAAATTGGTGCCGTTGACCCTCCCCGTTCAAGGTAGGAGAACCCTTGGCGGGGAATCAAAGAACCTTGGTTGGTGTTAGAAAAAGGGGGGGAATAGTGTAAAAGATGTGCATTGATTAGGTTGCCTTACAAGCATCAGCTGTAGGGAATTTCCCTTTAGCTCAGCGGTAGAGCATCGGGCTGGAGCCAAGGGTCGCGGGTTCGAGCCACTCTTGAGGACGTTCCGACTATCTCTGCCCCATCAAAATTGCTTGAAAAAGCTTTTTTAAAGAGATAGTTATTTTAATTTGGATGAATCTTAATATATGGGCATTAAATTAATATTATGAAACGATATTTCAGTAGAATAGAGATTTCTCTGAAATATGATTAAGGTTTTAAAAACGTCCTTCACATATTCACTTTTCAAAAGAATACCGGCCAGCCGTACGCGTGTAGACTCAATCGTACTGGTACAATAATGAAAGTTGAAACAGAGCCCCCTCGCCAAAATTACTATTCATGCATAAACAATCAGCATCATCACACTCACAGTAGCAAAACTCTTAAACAATTTCAAATCACTCTACATGGGGGGGGGATACATGTAACGTAAATATGATACAGTTTGTGGTAGCTTTGTCGCTACTTTACCGGCTAGCCTAACGGGAGTTCTTGCTGAAAACAGGAACGAACTTGAACTTCAAAGTTTCAATGATGTCGGCGATTAATATACAAGAAAACGGACGACACATTCTACTTATTTGTCTGAAATGATGCAATCTTGGGATTCCTACCGTATACAACTGTGTTGTATTGTACATTCAAATCGTGACAACGATACCAATCCATGCTTAAACGCTGCAAGTTTTAGAGTGATGTGACAAGGTGGCCATATTGAAAGTAGCCGCCAAGTTGGTTACCCGGATGTTAACAGGCAATAGTGTTTTGTGATAATCTTTACTTTTATATTTCTCAAGTATTGTTCCCGAAAAAATAACTTGTAATTATATTTTTACTACAAATTGTTTAGAATACTTTTCAACTATCTTGACCGACAAATTCTACATATATTTAGGAACTATTTGCATAATATATTAATTTTGATAAAATATTGACTAGTGTATCACTTTTGTTTACAGTCGCAACCAAAATGACAGCCACTATCTGACTATGATAGTGTAAGGTAGCAAATAACCAACATAATGGAAGGTTTGTGTGTTGTTACTACGAACTCATATGTAAGATGTATTACTATAGAGTTCTGCATTTTAAGCCCATTTATAATGATTGGTTATTTATTTTTCCAGAAGGCAAAATAACCAAGGCCCTGCTGAAGACCAGAAGTGGGGAATTTGAACTGGAGAGCATACATTCCATAAATCTGAGAGAACTAGGTAAAACAATGGACATGTTCATATACAGTGCCTATTTACAAATCCTCACTGTCCTGTTCAACGCACAAAACCTTGGTGCGTTATACACAATCATGATAATTATATTGTATATTGTCAATTGTTGTAAGCAGTTATTTTTTTGTGCAATCATGATTTCTTTCTTCATAAAACTCTGTTTCATAAAATAATGTTATTTTTCTCAGGCATACGTATAAGTGGTGGACCAGTGCCCCCAAACTACTAATAACTACCAAAGCATTGGAAGGACTACCCCCATTTCCTAAATGGCCACCATAAATATATATATTAAACAAAATATTCATACATTGGTGAACATGTTTCCCTATAAGATTTAATGAGATAAGTACTTCAAACATAACAATACATGTACAGTACTGACATTTTGTGTTTATGTTGTCATCACACTTTGGTATATCAACACATGTATCAGTGACATTTTGTGTTTGTGTTGTCATCACACTTTGGTATATCAACCCATGTATCAGTGACATTTTGTGTTGATGTTGTCATCACGCTGCAGTAATATATTGTTTGTTCTGCTATCAGGTTTGATAGATATATGTATGTTCCCTCGGTGAATCATTACACCAGTGTCTTGTGTGTGCTAAAGTTTTGTTCCTTAAGGTACTAGGTGTATTTACCACGCCATACCCACTTTGTAGCCAGACAGCTGTGGAGTGTCATAAATTTATATATGATTAAATAGTCTATTTACCGAAGAATATTACCGAAGGGTCACCATACATATACATGTGTATAGACTTTAAACTTCAAGTCACAAACAGGATAATTTCTACTTCAATTGCATGCATCACTTTTACAAGTGTTTCTGATTCTCCAATTGTACAGGTATTTCTGATCTTGGATGCATAGGGGAGTGTACTGGATTGGACAGAGCCAACCTGTCCAGAAATGAAATCACAAAGCTTACCAAACTAGCAGGACTTACAAACTTGGCTATTCTAAACCTTTCTGCAAACAGAATCATGTCCCTGGGTAAGTTTCAAGTCTACACAAATGTTGTTACCTATGTCTTGTTTCAGGCTACACAGAATATATGTTCTATTTTTGTGCCAAATTAAAATTGTATTTAAATTAATGACATTATCAAAATCTACACACATGTTAATCTTAATTTTATTCCAAAACTAAAGGTCAATAGATGAAAATATATATGAATAATTGAATAGTATTTTTTCTTCTATGAACAATGTTATAAATTACTGACAGTTGCTCTTTCTTTCGCTGCACAGAAGGATTACAGGCTCTTGACAATTTACAGTCGTTAAACTTGGCTGGAAATCTTATTGGTGGGTGAGTATGATTTTGTTCAGAACACTACCCTGATATAATGGTTAAATGTAAACTAATAATTGTCAGAGTGGAGCAGGTACATTTTAAGTACCTTTCGTTTGTCTCAAAATTTTATGAATTTTACAATTTGTTGTCTCATAATACCTTTTCGAGTATTTTAATCTTCACTTGATCAAGTGTAACAAGCTTGTTAATGATAATATGGCACTTATTGTCAAAATTCACCACATAAATTAACAATCCACAACTGTCAAAATCTCAAACCAAAACCATCAAGAGGGGCCAGGTGAGCTAAAAATATAATATTGGAAATTATCATTATAATTGAACTATATTGAGTTACAATATATACGTGTATACAAAACTCACGTATCAAGTTATAATGTGTAGATTGTATTTATTGTGAACTGTCAGTTGGACTGTAGCTGTTTCTGACTTGTAAAAGTATAGTTCACTTCTGGATGAATAGAAACTTGACTACTACTTGATTGTAAAATGTTATTATATTTTCTGTTTCAGTGTTGAAAACTTGAGATGTTTAACAGGCCTAGATAAACTAGAAAGTCTTACAGTTAATGATAAAACACTGTCCAATCCTTTCTGTATCAATCAGGGATACAAAAAAGATATAGCAAGAATGTTTCCAAGGCTGCGGACCATTGATGGTAAGTGGTCAATATATATATACTTACTTCCTCTTCATTTTCCAACTTGGTCATTTAGTCTTCATTTCTCTTGGAATATAAGGCTATCACTAGTCTTCCTTATGTGTTGGGCTGTCTGCATTGTCTCCTCCAAAAGTATGTAGATGGTCTTCAGCAAACAACTGCATGAGAGTTTGCCTAGACGACCCCTCTACTTTTTCCCTTGAGATTTTGAATTAAGTGCCTAGAGTGGAATTGTTACTGGATAAATATATGTGATGGTATAAGAAATGCAGACTGGTATAATATTATTGTTGAAATAACTACCATTAATTTTTCAAAATAATTTGTGTTATTGAGCACAATAGATTGCCTGCAGTGACTTGTCAAAGATATTGCTATCTGATTGTGCATCATGATCATGTTATCAGTGTGTTCTCATATTTAGACTTTACTAAAGATACCTATTATCGTGACACAGTATGCTACAATACTGTATGTTAAGCTGAGGTCGAAGCATGGACTCAAACATCAAATGGTTGTGTTTCTTTTCTAAGCAAAAACTTTTGATTGGCTTTTTTGAAACTTCATATATGTATGTCTATGACTAGGGAGGATGCAGAATTCCTTGCTGATATCTGTACTCTAGGGTCAAGGTCAAAGCAATAAGTCAAAATTTAAAATAATTTTTCAAGTCAATTTTGTCTGTACCTGGGTATCTGGGCCAGGTAAAGTGTTTTAATGCTTGTCCAGGCAACAACTAATTAATGAACAGTCATTGATGAAACTTTCTATATAATATTTCGAGGTTCTTATATACCGATTTATCACGACCTAGTTCGTAGGTCGTCTAAAACCGGTTCACAAATTATTATCAGTGGTGATAGGGCCTTTGCAACCAGCCAATATATTTCTCAACTCCCTGGGGAGCATACAGCCAGTGCCATTTAGGCACTCACAGCTAGCATTCAACAATTCTAGCACTGCCCAACCACATACTCATTTACAGCCGAGTAGACTGGAATAAGCGGAGTAAAGTATCTTGTTGGAAGATACAACACAGTGCTGTTACATGACTCAAACCCGCAACCCTTCAGTCACGAGCCTGGCGTCCTACCACTACACTACAGTGCCATATAAATGTAGATGTATTATAACTAGAGTTTATACCTTGACGGTCAAGGTCACAGTCAACATATCTGGATCACAATATCTGAACCATGTTAAAATGGTCAAAATGAAAGCTAGGGGTCAAGTGACTATAATTCTAGATGGGACCATAGCTTCTGGAACTTAAATTTCATGAATCCTATCACATCATGACACTATTTTTGAATGAAAAATATATACCTTTGTTTTGCTTTGCAATACTTCATTATGCTTCTTTGATTGATCAAGACACTTTAGTCCGACTTCACACTCTCTTACATACATGTAAAATGCTAGAGAGTTCTTTGTTCTACGGTGTATTTAACAGACACATTTTCTGTTACAGGAGAACGTTTACATGGTCGAGGAAGTGAAGTGTTTGAAATGTGCAAAGATATTGAAGAAGCCTTAGAAAGTAAATATAATTTACTATTATAATTTTTGAAATCAGAGTTAATATGAAACATGCTATTAAACTGCTATCACTGTACAATAAATATTATTAAAATTTTGCACAAAATTTTACAAGTTTGTACTCCAGATTGCAAATGTCAAATAATGCTTCTGGTACAGAGAAAGCTAGCTTTTCTTTCATACAAGGGATAAAAGATAAATGATATATTATCCCTTTGTGAAAATTGATGTTTATTCACCATGTTTGTAGATTAAATCAGATAGTTTCTCGTCACTCATATTATATCTGTCGTTATTTGTTACAGTGCGGTCCAGTAACAGTGGAGACACTAAATTCAGCAAGGCAGAAGAATGGCTCCCAGACAACTTCTGGACATTTTCCTCAAAAAAGTTTGACCAAACAAACTTAGCCGACGCAGATGAGCAATTGCAAGGTGAATTTGACTACACATTAAGAGTGGAATCCACGTGTCTTTAAATGCAATGAAATACGAGTCCTATTAGTCTCATAAACAGTAGTTAAATGTAAATCAACATCTAATCATTAGCTTTAAATGCAGTAAAAAGCATGAGTATCTAATCAGTTTTAATCTGTTTCTATTAGATTAGTTTATTTTCCAATACAGGATATGTATGTTCCTCTGCATCAGACTCAAACATGTTTTCAAAAAATGTTTTTAAAATACACACGTTGATGGACACATATATATAAAGTTTTGAGTTTTCTCTGAAGTTATAAATTTGTAAATCTTACAGTTGAGTTTCATTCTTGCAAGTTTGAAACTTTAAACCTGATTGCTATCCCTTTTAAAGATTATCTTTATAACAGCAGTAATTGTTTTGGTATTTTCAGGTCTGTTATACTCCTGCCAGCTACTGAGTGAGAAAGCTGATGCTGCTCTATCTCCTGTACAGCCCACCTCCTCCAGTGGGGACAACTCTTGACACAGGCAAAAATTAATAAAAGAAAAGTTAAAACCAACTTCTCTCTTAATATTTTTCATTTTAACAACTGCACACAGCTTAATAGCAGTTCATAAGTGACAATGCAAAAATCCCTGCTTGTGTTCGCTGAAGTTTCTACAGCATTTCTTCTGTACTTTTTCATGTACACTAGTACTGGATCATTGAACTTAGTATCTGGATACATCTAGGGAAGGCAGAGTGTCACGAACAAAATCTAGGTCACAGTGACTTTTATTTGACCTCTCTGACCTCAAAGAAGAAATATTTCACTACTATTTTATGTAGGTTCATCAAACTTAGTACATGGGTACATATGCATGTTGGGGGAGACGAGAGTATCGCGTACCAAAAATATGTCACCGCAACTTATATTTTGGACCTCAGTCCAGAACAAATTATATCTGGAGAATTTCTCCTATGCTTTTTCAGGCATAAATGTTTGATCGTTTTCTTACACTTAATATTTTTTAACCTTTTACCACAAGGTGGATACCAACTTAAATGTCAGAGTGATTTGATTTGATTACACAATAGATATGGCTCAAAATCACTTTGATGTACCAGGTACAAAAAGGTATTCTTGTTTATGCAGTATCTGTCTTTAATCTATTGGTATATTTCTAAATATCAGAGGTGATTAAAAAAGGGAATACTTTCAATTTCAATTCACTGCATCGATTTATGAAGTACCAGTAACCGTATGATGAAAATGATTTAGAATGTTATTTCAATTCTTTAAACAACAGAAATTTCTAATTTCTGAGCCGAGTAATAAAGAGATTAAGAATTCACTTGTTTTACATTAAATATAAGCAAAGATAATATTGTTTATGCATTACAAAGGTAAATGAATGGATATAAATAATTTTAAGTGTGAATGGAACAAATGACAAAGTCATAGGTAATAGTGTTTGATAGATTATTGTATTGTATCACAATTAAATACATGTATACCTAATGGTTTTTATGTGATTTGTTATCTTTAAATAAGCTTACAAATCACATTGAACACATACTGTCAGTGGTGGACACAAGCAACCCAAGGCCACACAGATATACCTCGACTCCGCGTCACTCGAATCAACATCAACTTCTGGTCAAGACTCTGTCTTAGCTTCTATATACACTAGTCGTACTATATCCTTAGGCATACCTGATTGGAAAAAATATAACGGACACTATTATTTCCAACCAGGTGTTCGAGCAACCTTCATGTGTGTTCTGTGTACTTGCTCTTCGTGCAAGAGTACTTCAGCCAAATGGAACCACTTCCCCTTAATTCACACTGTTCTACTGTTTGGAACATAAATTAAAAAGACTGATCAAGTATGATCCCATTCTATGTGAGATGGAGTGGAATGTTTACAACTGCAGACATCTCCACTTTCAATGAATCATACATTAGTTTGACCTTCAAATGGTAGATGAAAACGTCATGTATAAAACCAAACGTTCTTGGGTGAAACTCTTAAGAGTCTGATAAATGATCATGATGTTGTAACAACCACGGGGTCACTGGAACCACGGCTTGGTCCAATCAAGGCTGAAGAGGTGTTTCTGTCACTCTTTGAATTTCCAGTCCTGTCTACACATCGGACACAGCTGATTCACCTGCTGGGAGTTGAGCCACTTAACAATGCAGTGGATGTGGAAACAGTGAGAACACTCCCCCCAGACTGTAAATAAACAAAAGATAGGAATCGTCCAAGACACTCATCTCAGAAACACAAACGTGTACCTACACAAATAGCAGTCTTATTATTTTACTAAGTCATTTGTCTCTGACCATAAAAACGTCAAAAATCTTTTTCCCCCCACAAAACCATTCACCTGGGACTGGAAAGACATTAACAATATTTAGATTAATTTAGATTACATTGATAAACACACAAAGCCATTTGATTTAGATTAAACAGACAAAGAGAATGTATCAGTATTCACTGGTTATAACTTTGGATATAGAAATCTCAACCATTGTACTTATTATTTTTTGTACTTATTGTTTTTATTATCCCTGTTTAATATATAAGATGATCCTGAAAACTTACCTAACACAGAAAATTTGCAAGTGATGAGACTTACCGAGTGGACAATCATCTCCTGGCAGTTTACAGTCTGGACAACAGCCGTCGAATGCCATGCGACATATTCCACAATTATCATCATTGGCAACCCACCGCCATGTTGCCACTGCGGTCCAACTGTAAAAAAGTAATGATCTGTAAACCAAGACGTACTGATGACCTATAAACCAAATTATAGTTATGAACAGCAAACCAAGTTATCATTATGAACTGTAAACCAAGTTATACTAATGAACTGTAAACAAAGTTATGCTCATGAACTATAAACCAAGTTATACTAATGAACTGTAAACCAAGTTGTACTAATGAACTGTAAACCAAGTTATACTTATGAACTGTAAACCAAGTTATACTAGTGAACTGTAAACCAAGTTATACTTATGAACTATAAACCAAGTTATACTAATGAACTGTAAACCAAGTTATACTAATGAACTGTAAACCAAGTTATACTAATGAACTATAAACCAAGTTATACTAATGAACTGTAAACCAAATTATACTAATGAACTATAAACCAAGTTATACTAATGAACTGTAAACCAAGTTATACAAAGACTGTAAACCAAGTTATACTAATGAACTGTAAACCAAGTTATACTAATGAACTGTAAACCAAGTTATACTTATGAACTGTAAATCAAGTTATATTAATGAACTGTAAACCAAATTATGCTATTGAATTGTAAACCAAGTTATACTAATGAACTGTAAACCAAGTTATACTAATGAACTGTAAACCAAGTTATACTAATGAACTGTAAACCAAGTTATACTAATGAACTATA
>JAUMHH010172124.1:0-16051 GCA_032359455.1 Chlamys rubida | reverse complement strand
TCAACGGTGTCAACTCCGGCCCCAGTAGACAATACGGCGACATCAATGGTGTCAACTCCGGCCCCAGTAGACAATACAGCATCAATGATGTCAACTCCGGTCCCTGTAGACAATACAGCATCAAGGGTGTCGAGTCAAGTTTACAATGAAAAATCAATAAATATTCATTTAATTAGTCTCCTTTTTAACACATCTGACAATTAAATTCTTATCAAACACATATAAGCGTGTGTATAAATGCCCTTCCAATCTCTGTTGAATTTTTCCAAACATACAGTTTATTTGCCCAGTTGTATTATACAGTAAATATATGGCAACATACAAGTATAACATAATAAGTATTGAGATGGTATACAGTAGCTTCAATACAGTTCAATAGCATACGATACAGGAAACTGGCATTACACTTAACATAAACCAGAATTACCAAACCAACTTTCCGCCGTTAGAATAATCGTTGAATAAAGAGGCCAATGCCCCTCATAAAATGCTTCGTTTTGAAAGTCACTTCAAATTATTGCAAATGATATTGATAACAATAACCCAACATGAATATTTAAAATTTGAATTTGGTAGTACAATTTCTATTCAATTTTACTTTTTGATGTTTTGCGCATTGAAGTCGCTTACTCAATCACACACGCAGTTAGAAGTGAACTGCGCGTGACAAATAGCAGATACATATTGCGTCTTCGATCAGGTATTGATACACGTTTTTATAATAGTTACGTATTATCAGCAGGCGTCACCACAATAATAATCAGTTTGTAGTTTGTTGTCGGCTCCATCTGTTGTCTACTGTCATACACATGTAAGCGTTTGTTATTTACGGCCGAGTTGACCGATGACAGGTGTCCGGCAGTCGCCGGAATGTGTAGGGGTTGGGGTACACGCCAGCTGTCGCCTCAAACAAAGACTACATAGGCTATACTTACCACCTGTAACCCACCCGGCACCCAAAATCACGACAACACCCGGTACCGACTTTATACAAAGTTTATAATTGATATCACTGTTTCTTCAACCGTATGAATACCCCTTAAATAAGCCCTGGCTTTTAATTGACTCTCTCTCTCTAACTTGTAAATTAACTTGTAAAATAACAATAATCAGTAGTGGCCTATACCCAAAAACTTGAAATTAAGTGAATATATTTAGAAGTATACGTACCAATGTTTTACGTACGGCTCTGAACTTAGTGAGGAGAACAAATATGATTACCGTAATCTAACATATATCGATTGTTATTGATTAAGTGTCGGCCGTTAGCCTGACAGGAGCTGCCATAAGTGCTATCGGGCACTGATCCGGGGGATATCTAGCTCAGCCAGGTCGATAGGGGGTTCACCCCAAATAACGCATTTACGGAAAACTTTAATATGTTTTATTTGGAACATGGGCGTTTGCGAACTTAAAAACACGGACACTTTTTGAAGTTAAGTTATTTTTAAATGGTATTTCGCGATTAAAATTTCGTCTCTCGTTAATGTACATTTTGAAATTCGTTGATATCTTTTTTTCAATTGATTACTCAAAATCTAAAATGGTGTATTCCTGCTTGTAAACAAATCCCAAAAGTTCTGAAACTACGTAAAGTTTCTAAATATAGTTTTGAGATGTATTTTATTCTCCAAATTAATTTTGGGAAATATTCATATGAAAGTGTTCTTTCAACGTCTGAAACCACGTCGAATTTCTATAAATAACTTGATGATGAAAAGGTATTGTCCAATATTTTTGGAGTTATTTATCTACATGGTTACCCAAAGCTGTCGGCGACAGATGGCAGTGTTTGTCGACCCTCAGGGGACAGGTGTGGGGGTACCGTTACACATGTGACCGTTGTTACGATTGTTTAGGTATAAGTTTGTCGCGTGCCGAAGGCGGCACATCAAAGAGAGGTGACAGACGGCATCCCCAATACATCACGGCCAAAATCCGAGGTCGCCCGTGTGACGGGGTGGTACACACGTTCTGTGTGGCTCCGCCCACTGTCTCCGAGGCTACGATTGGAAGGGGGAAGGAGCAGGATACGGGATTCGGGTTCGGAGTCGTGTGTACGCAACCCCACTGAACCGTTAACTAGGCCAACAGGGACAGGTGGACGGTTTACCTGTGGCCTCGGGGCGCTGGGGTTGAATTCAGAACACAGCTTGCAGACCTCAGCACATTTTAACTCATTCGGCAATAACATTCAACTTTTTTTGTAAAGAAAGAGGAAATACTGAAGTTCACGTCCTAACCGAGGCAGCTGTCGCATACCTATCCCAATCTGTCTCCGTCAAATTCAACTCTATCTCCGTAACGTTCATTCTCTCCGTAATTTTCAAGTCGCCTACCTCAGTAATGTACTGTAGTCCCCCCTAACATTCAACCAATCTGTCTGTAACACTCGATAATCAGTGTGTGTTCAATGGCAATCAACACGGTCGTAGTTTCTGTAACTTTAACGTACCCCCTCTTTTTTACTGTTTCATAATCCCTGACCAGAGGTACCCGAGAATTTGATACAGCTATATATATTTGTACCTGAACTACGGTGTTCAGAGCATTCATCACTAGGGTTGGTAAAATTACTCTGAACACCTTAGTTTAGGTCCAGATATAGCTGTAACAAATTCTCAGGTCCCTGTGGTTTCTGTAACATTCAACCACTTATGCCAGTAACATGTTCATAACACGAGACCAAATGTCTCCATAACCATCAACCCTTAACTAACACCGCAAACAACCTACAGACACTGTTATACCGCAAACTTCCCATTTTCCTACGTCGCAATTGTATACCACTCGCCTATACGTACATGAAACGGGATAATTTATCGTAAGTATACGTCCAGTATTAGTCCATGGACGCTGAAAAGGGCGGCAAATCCATAAATAAATGTTTATTATACACCATAGGAAATTACACCTCACCGTCTATAATTTTTTCTAGTTCAATTTGCAAAATAACCCCTACCCGCTCAAGAAAAAAGTAAGGAAATAGAAAACAAGACTCAAAACGTTGTTGTCCGATGACGTCCAAAGTAACGTACATGTATAAGGAAGCGAGATATGATTTATTTAAGAGGTGTCCTGAGCTAAAGAAGAGGAATATGACCGATATTAATAAAAAATGTTACACAAGTTAAGTGGATGCCACAATTATGTGTACATAAAATAAAAATTGAACAAATTACTGAGAAATAACACATTTATTTTTACAAGCATGCACGTGCACCGCAGCTAATTATCCAATTACGGTCCGTACATAGTACAAAAAACATAATTACACGTCTGCATGTTACAGGTGCGGTATCGGTGATCAGGTGAGAACCCCAGTGCAGTCTGTGAGGATGGGGGAGACAGTGGACTCCATGTTGGCTACTCGTACAGGGCTTGAACTACTTGTTTAGATCGAGGGGACACCCAACCTTGGATGCTCGTTCCTTATCGACTATTGCGGTCTGGCACTGCTTTTAGTATGCTGGTTTTGTCACATTAAACCAAAAACGTATATATACTACTGGGTTTATATGTCTCTGATTAAACGGACAGTGAATTATATTTTCCACTGTGACGTTTTTCAAGTTATTTTTATGCTTATCGTCTTCTACAAAAAGATAGACATTTCAATAAATGATAAAACTGCATCCCAAAATATTAAAAATAAAAATAAAAATATGTTAAACCCCCATTTGTCACTCAAACAGGAAATATGAGATAATTGTTCTCCAGTACCGTACTAAGTGTAACAGGACGCTAATTACATGGTCAGCTAAGCAGAAAATGCCACTGAAATGTTTATATTTTATTTTGAAATGTCCTTTTTTGTTGAAATGTCAATAAATACTTTGATATGTATTCAAAATTGTTTCCTTTTTTTATATCTATGAAATTGCGAATAGAGACTTAATTATGCATTGCACAGTTGTCACATTTGCAGTAAAAAATGTTGAAATATGCGTTTCGAATTGATTTTAATCAAATGTTCCTAATGTGTGTCTGAATAAGAGGCCAGTGATTGTGGAGACGTCGATCGCCCGTGGGGATGGCTTGTGTAAATTGTGACGTGTGACCATCTGTCGTCTATATAGGTCCTAAAATCTAATGAATCGTCTTCGATCTCACACGTCGTTTTCTATTGCAATCTTTTAAACATTGATTTTTTGCATTAACGCCTTTTAATTATACTTTTCAGCGCTTATATTTTGCTGATAGCAGAAAAAACTGCCCGCGAAGCCAGACTTGCTAACAGTAAATGAGCGAGTCTGTTTCCCCCTCCAGTTCAAAATTATTGATCGAAAACTTCGCCTCATTAGAAAAGAATTTCGGGTATGAAATTTTATATCCTTCACTGATGTTGTGATACTAAGCCATGACGGCTTCTCCAATCATATGTAGTTTGTTAATTATACGACACGTGAGCGCACGGTTGACTGTGTCGTGTCCCGGGCAAAGCCCCCGTCACTTTTCTCATGTTATATCAGTAATAACTGAATGAACATAAAATAGGCCCATACAACATTTCGGCTATCTGCCTGTTCGCAGCGATAATCAGTTGTCGTATAGCAAAAGCTCAACTGTGATTGGCCGGTTCTGGCGACAGCTGGCGCAGGTCGCGTGCCCGTCCGTTGGCTACACCTACCACAGCACCTGCCTGTGACGTCACGGCTCAAGGAGGGATATGAAAGGCTTTGCCCGCTAGAAACCTTTTGCCATTTACATCTATTGAAAATAATTTTGAATGGCATATATGACGGCCCCTACAAACGCAGATTTCTTTTCAGGACCGGCTAATATGGCCCCGGCGGCACCCAGTAATTTCGAAAAATTTGAGAAGCCAGTTCATGCACAGGTTAGCCACTGGTCAACTGATGGGCAATGACTCTAACAGGACAACAAGGACACACTGACCATACAAATAAATCAACTCAATGGTCTCGAGTAAATTTGAGCGTTAAAAATTAAGTACTTAAACTTAAAAAGCGACCAGATTTCAGTATATTTGTCAACTTTGGTCTGCAGGTATATATACCATATGGTCTTATATGCTTTATCTTGTCGTTATATCTTACATAAACAGAGAAAAAAATCTCGTTTCCTGTGCAACATAGATTAAGTGTGTGTTATCCTAATTGTAATTTTGTGTGCTCTATTAAGTAAGTCCTTAGAAGTGCCGTATACCATGTTATTAACCTCGCCCAATAAGTGTTCTCTAGGCATCTAGGCACGTTTTCTCCTATTTTGTTTTGTAATAAAAAAAAAACGCGACCTTAATGTTTTTCCCTTTCCAAAGAACATTTTGATATTCCCTTTGTTGGACTATTTTAACGAGATGCCATATGGCGTCATGTGACGCTAATGTATGGATGGGAAACGGAGTGTGATTCGTTAAAAACGGTTTGTGAATGTCTTCCAATTTGAAGTGGGCACGCGCACACGAGAGAGTCGCGTGCACCCTTACATATGCAAATTAGAAACGACGCGTGCCGAGTAAGGTCACATGATTGAGTTTAAATTGAATCTACCTCATAATGTGCTGTTATGGATGTCCTCCGGATCGATAATTCTAGGTTCCCACGATTTGAAGACGCGCAAGTTCATTTTCAAAACCAACATATAAATACTTTGCACGAGCGCGTGTCATAAAACGAGAGACGCCACGTGAGGTGTCGGATGACAACTAGATAAAAATCATGTATATTAGTAAATTAAATTTGTTATATTACCGTCTGTGAAACCGATATATTTTTGTGGATTTTGATAGTATAAAGGTTGTTGACTAAAATGGTTGATATCGACGTTTTCGTTTTTGCAGACAGCGAGCGAGGCGGGTCAAGAGTGTCTCAGACTGCTCGTGCTGGGGATGACGCCGCCTCTTCAGCATCAGAAACAGCCGGTGACTCATTTTTGAAGAAAGATGACCTTGAGAGTTGACGACCTGGGTACCTCTCTCTCTCTCTCGCTCGCTCGCTCAGCCGTAAAATACTGATAAGAGCCAACATCAGTTTCCCACTGAACTTGTCATAAATCGCACGTAGAAATGCAGAAACAAATATTTGGTGTTAAATCTTAACATTTATACATTTGTTTAAAATCAGTATTCCTTTACTTTACAATTAAAGTAATTAAATCTAATTAAAAGAATATGAAAATATGCATGGAGTTTTCGCGGTTAAAAAATAACAACAACAAACATATAACACATGTCTGACGTATTTAATTCACCAGAAAACAGCACTTTGTAAGGTTTCTGTTTGTCCAAACTTTATATATACGTACGTGTAAACACCTGCCGAGGAGTGTCAACACTAATCAAGTATTTGTGTTCAATCGCTCGCTCACCACATGTTACTCTCTAAAATTCAAAGAATTTTTTTTTATTAGAATTAAAAATAAACACTGATTCAAAGTTTACATTTTCGTTAAATCATAATGATTTTTAAATCCCGTAATGGTTTTATTTTCTTAAATATTTAAAAGTTGTGTATCGGGTCAGCCTAGCGTGATTAGGATCGCTGAATGTCTTTCTGACGGTGTCATTTATAATACCGCAGCAAGTTTTACAACAATGTGTTTGTATTGTCACAGATTTAATCTATACTAAGCTTTAATACGACTTTACAAGTAAGCATGACTGGACACCGGTGCTGTCTATTTTTGTGAAGTTTTCGTCGAGTATCTAAGAAAAAGTAGGTTGGAATTTTAATTGATATACTGCCTGCTTCGTACCTCAATCATTGGTACATTAATATGCAGAACGCCCCTTTAGGGCGGAGCTACGCGGCCTCGAGCTGATTGGGCGAATTCGAAACCATGCCGTCACGTGATATCGCTAACCCGCGTGTATAGAAAGAAGGTTTACGCCACGATATTCTCAGTTTATGTAGTGATACGGAGCTGTGTATAGACGTCAGGGAAACAGTCCTTCTACCGAAGGCACTGTACCCAGTTTGCTTTAGTTTTCTTCGTTTGGAATTAAGAACAGTGTGATATTATAAAGTGACAATGGTTCCACAGAACAGCCCGGCGGGCCAGCAGCAGTCCGGTAATTTTGGTTCTCAGCAGGTCGATCCTGAATCACATACTCCATACACCGATGCGACTCAATGCAAAAAAGCATCGAATCATGTGAAGCGCCCTATGAACGCTTTCATGGTGTGGTCTCAAATTGAGAGGAGAAGGATCTCTGAAGTTTCCCCGGATATGCATAATGCTGAAATAAGTAAAAGACTCGGAAAACGGTGGAAGTTGTTGACGGAGACCGAGCGACAACCATACATCGAGGAGGCCGAGAGACTCCGACTTCTACACATGCAGGAGTACCCCGATTACAAATACCGTCCTAGGAAAAAGGCAAAACCAGTCGGTAAACCCGAAAGTGGAAAAGTGACAAAAAGCTCAAGTAAACACAGGCATGACAAACACCGACAAAAAACAGTGAGCAGGGGATTTTTAAACGCCACGAACAATCTCAATGTGAACACTGCTAATGCTGACAGTCGACTCCGACTCAAGCTAACAATTGACAAAAAGTTCAAAGACAGTATAAAAGCGAGTCGACATGTCCCAGTGTCTTCCTGTCAACTCACCCCTCCCGCCAAAGTGCCGTCCAGCCCCTCGGTGTACTCGCCCCCGACCCCCGAGTCCACGAGCTTCTACCCAGAGGAAATCTACGACACCCCGGCGGCCTCTCCACAGGAGGAGCCCGCCAAGACCAGTCTACCTCGCCAGGCTGCTAACCCCTCCCAACACGGAGACGGGTCCTCCCTAGCCGATCTCGACAATCTCACGGACGTTTTACAAATGCCTACTAACTGGCAGCTTGAACTGGGGAATCTGGATCTCAGCAAATTAGCTGATACAGACTTTCCAAACTTTGATATACAACAGGCACAACAGACCTGCCACGTTTCCAGTGCTATGTCCACATCAAGCAATGGATCACATTTTGAATTCCCGGATTATTCCACGCCAGAAGTGTCCGAAATGATCGGTCTGGAAAACGAGTGGTTGGACATATCAGTGCTGGGTTCGATCGCTGCCCATTAGACTGGCAGTGTTGGTAAGATCGGTCTTACCCCAGTGGTACTTACTATATATTATAATGTCGATCTTTCATTCATTGTGCAAATGTGTGTATAAACGGGACAACGTGCAAAAAAGTGAGGACTTGCAAAAAACTGGGAGGAATACTGTCATTCAGAGTGCTCCACTGGGTCCGATGGAGAATGTATATATTAAGTTAATCTAGGGCCGTGTGGTATAGTTAGGTCCGCAGTATGTGTGTTGTGAGTAAGTCTCATACTGTAACGGACAAAATGGGTTAATAATTTTACCCGTGGACGGACTCAAAATCAGGTCAGTACACTTACCCATCGAAATTCATGTTTTTTTTTCTACCGCAATTATGTAACCGATGAAATGCAATAACTGGCGATATTGTATCTGACCACTGGTATAATTAGTACTCATCATGTCGCGGGGACATTTGTCATAAAGGTATATTTTCATATTCCATAATTTGTTGAAACAGCAGGGAACTTTGTATTAAGGAAATATCCGAAACGCAAGATGTAAATATTGTACATTTTTTCAAAGAGTATATGTTGACAAACAAATCCATCTTGATAATTTTGTACATTTTGTAGAGATTTGATGGAACCTGAGTGTGAGAATGTATTTTATTATAGTGAAACCTCGGTAACATCATCTCTTGATTTTATAACATTTTCTATTTACTGTTATTTTAAAGAAGAAGCATTTTTTTGTAGAGAAAAGATAAATAATCTCTAAATGTTAATGTACAAAAATGATGGGGTTTATTTATTGTGCTAGAAAAACTGTTATTTATAAGACCCATCGGTAAGTGAGCGAGTGAGCCAGCGAGTGCGTTATATATATTTGATATGCATATCCAACGAACAAGAGTGTGTTTACGTATGGTAACAGAAACAAATCTGGCCAAATGTAAATATTATGTGCACATCCAAAATTGTGCATTCATTTATATTAATATTATTATGTTGTAGTGAAAAAAATACAACACATTTTCTACATATCTTGGTTTGTTGTTATATATTGATTCTCAGTAGTGTGTGTACGAAATACCAGACGGCACACACATGTGTACTCACTGTTTACTTCTAACTAAAAGTCACGTGGAGTTGGCTCCGCCCACAGCGTAATGCGACAGTTGTCAATCATAGCTAAGTGTCATAATTGCCAAATTTCACGGTTGAGTGCTTTCCAATGAAAATATTGTTTACGCGTCACTCGACTGGACGTAATGTCAACGGATGTAGGAAATTGTGTGGGTAAAACATGATTATACATCATTTACATGACGATAGAGTCTCCTTTTTTTGTCAGAGGTGTTTCCGATAGATTTCAATGAGATGCCTGGGGGTTGTTTACAGGCCGACTTAGCGAGGAGGATATTGAATTAAAAGTGCTAATTGCTAATGAAGTGTAATTATGACACCTAGAGTTGACAACTGTGCGTATAACGTTTAAAAGTGTCAAAATTTACCTTGAATTAAAACAGGTTTGTTTACTACGAACTCGACAGTGTTCCCGGAATCGATCTTGCTATCACACTACTACCACCATACACTCAAACTTGCGAACTTTTAAAAATGTCAATGGGGGAGATAACGTGTGCTCAGAATTAAAAACATAAATAAAAATGTGTGTATGTACAACCTAAGGAGAAAAACACTTTTATCGATAAATGACATCTTTTGAACTGTTCTTTCTGGTGAAATCATCATTTCTTCCACTGATTCTGGTTGAAAATGTTCAATTTTAGGGTAAAAATCGAGAGTCACCCTCCAAAACAGTGAGAGATTTCAAATATATACAGAAGCTCGTCGCTTATTATTAATGTCGTTACTGTTCAATATGCAGTTCAGGCGTGTCGGCCTGTCTGGTGTATACTAGAAATCTAGACGTTTTCGTGTGTATATAAATTTTAAATTGTGACAGAAGTGATTTAACTGTGGGTGATTGTAGACTTGAGTAATGAGAACTGTTAGTATTGGCGATATCACACTGCACATAATTACTGTCAGTAATTGAGTCATACACGACACCACCTTGGACTGGAAACCGAACTGTGTCAAGCCTAGTTGGCATAAATTGCTTCCCTCCACGTGCTCAGGGAGCACTGACTTAGCGTACCGAGGCGACCTATTTATTTGTAAGGGACTGTTGTGTAAAAATGACGGGCGAGGAAGTTGTCAGTAATAAGACCCACATAACTAGGACTGTTTTCAGTGACTACCAGTCTGACTCAGGGGCCTGTTGGTCGTGTGGGCCGGGGTATTGTCCCCTCCCCCGTACACAGTTACAAATAATAAACAGTCATTTCAACGATAGGTCAGCAGGTACTTGGTACATATTCAAAGTCATATTATTAATTTATTAAAAAATTATAAATTGGTGAGTAAACCACGTGTTTTGATAAACAACTTTACACCTACATACTAAAGTACACAGACAACATCTTCTCTTATCATTCACTGACTAAGCAATCGATGTCATGGGCCACATAATCCCCTTCTACGATTAAAATTGTCTCGAACCTTACAAAAGATGTCAATCGCGTTGACGAATCCAATCTCTAGTTTATTTGAAGATCTTCCGTGATAGTTTTGACATCTCATTTCCGTTGGATTATTGTAAGCTGTAATACACACATCAGATACATGTGAAAACAATCTAGTTACACTGGGGGGCATGGTTATGACACGTGTTCCGTCACATGTCTGGGTACGAATGCTGCTGCTGCTGCTGGAACGTGACGCCTGTCAAAGCCGTAGGACTGCTGGTCAGATACCGGAGCTGACCACTACTGACCATCCCGGATGACCACTACTGCACGCTGGGAGCCTATGTATGATTTGTGTTGTGTATCTCGATGAAGTAGTATGCTTCAAAAGTCATTTTGTCGTCAAATAACGTCAAAAAAATAAACATGGGACACGCTCTCCATTTACGATGTTAAAAACCAAAAGACAAGACGTTTGTGTCAGATCCTCAGATTTCAGCACATTGATGAGTTTTTTTCTGTATCTAAAAGACTTGTATTACTATTATAACGAGTTAAACATTTCAAGGTTACTGTTTATGGACGAACGATGGTCTAGGAAATACTATATCCATGTATATCTCAATAGAAGGTGTCGCATGACGTCATAACCTATTGACGATATATCCACCCAGTTATCATCATAGTAGATCATAATATCATATAGTTGATATGGATATAATTACATATGTAGTGAAATAAATCTATGATGTCATCAAATATCACACTGGAAAGATATTTGGTGAAAATATTTAGCCTTTAAAACGGTCATTTATGATTAGAAAATCTAAAATATATGCTGTTTAATTTTCATTATAAAAATTATTGGTTCAAGATAAAGACACCACCCTCTATCTTTATATCCCTAAGAGTTCGTGTCAAAGATGTCACGTATTATATAAATGCCATATTAGACTGTAAACGCTTGCTATATACAGTATTTAATGCCTGGAAGTGCCAGCTATAGGTACCTATATAACTGTGGTCTGACCGTACCTGGTGCACGGCGGTTTCTGCACGCTTGGGGAAATTTCGGCTTGATGTGGCCGTGATAAGGCGGTTTATGCCTAACTTGATACGTTAAACTGAAGTGTTCAAAGGATATGGGTTTTTACCAGCTTTGATGAGCTAGTATTATTTAGCACTGTATGAACTTTACACAAAAATCTATATAAACGACGTAGATGTTTTGACACGAGGTAAACATAGCTCACTGACGTCGCAACACTGCTGTTTATACAACATGTGATGTGTATTGACGGACCGGAAGTTATGTGGTCTGTACAAGTAATACTCGTGTTTTCATTTTGGCTCCACGTGGTAACCTCGACACACCCGCGCTTTTGATACCCACTACCACACCGAGTAACCCTGGCCTCCGTTACTCGTGAAAGGTGACAACGTTTTTTGTAGGTATTCACCAGAGCATGGCGAGGTGTGGACTAAAATAGGCTTTATATAGATCTAGACACCTTTATATGAATTTGTTAGATTATATGTATATCAAATTAATAACCGGTATTAAACAGGCGCCTCCGGTGCTTCAACCTACCGGGATATCTGTACCTATTGTCTGGTTGTGGGTCGGGAGACAGACGAGGGTGTCGGGGTTATAGACGAAGGGGTCGGGAGACAGACGAAGGGGCCGGGAGACAGACGAATGTATCGGGAGATAGACGAGGGGGTCGGGAGACAGACGAGGGGTCGGGAGACAGACGAGTGTATCGGGAGACAGGCGAAGGGGTCGGGAGACAGACGAGGGGGTCGGAAGACAGACGAAGGGGTCGGGAGATAGACGAAGGGGTCGGGGGACAGACGAGGGGATCGGGAGACTGACGAGGGGTACGGGAGACATACGAGTGTATCGGGAGATAGACGGAGTGTATCGGGTACTTTCCAGGATGTCTACATGTGAAGAACGTCAAGGTACCCAGTCCTAACATGCAACTCGCTGTCTTCGAATGATCTGTAACCCGACCTGAGCACACGTCCTGGTATCAGTAGAACACTCGTTACGTGCTGATACCACAGGTATATTTTAAGTTCATTAACTACACACTGATCTAGTTCCACGATACGCCCCGTTTCACAACCAACAAATTAGTTGTTTCTATTAATGACAGGCGATATTGAAAACGTCCCATAAACCTATCGTGATGACCGCTGGTCAGGGACCCTCTGAAGTTTCGGACAGCTGCTATCTGATTAGGAATGATTGATGGTCAGTTCGTTGTATTTTGGTGGCTACTTCGAACTGTAAGCTATGCAGGTTTGTCTGCAGTCAGACGACTGACCTGGGGCTGGTCATAAGTATTTACCTACCAGGCTATGTACATCGGTCACAAATAGATGTCAGACAATAATCACAATTACATACACATGATATCTATACACATTGAAAACACATGAATCATTTCATAATACTTTACCCTGTAAAATACAATACATTTTTTTATTTGCAATTGTGTTTGATATAACGGCCGTATGCATTTGGAAACCTGACTTATACCGTGACCTTTCAGGGTCTTTATTCTGACGTAGTTTTGGTCTGAATCCGTTTAACTTGATAACTTTAACTATTTTAAATCACGGTCCACAGGATGTTGTACGCCCGAATAAGGTGTACCAGGCTTACTCATCCAAATTGGCGGGAATTCACTGGAAAGGAAGTAGACAACCGCTGGTTTAAGATGTTAAGAATGTCTGTCCCCAGGTTTACCTGACAAATATTGTTCGACAATCGAAAGGTGATACAGGTGTTGTCTGACAGGTAATTGTCGAGTTTAGTCTTATTTACCAACAGTTCAGCCCGCGCCAAGATAGGCCAGTGTTTACTTTACTATCGATCCAGCCAGAGTTATGCATCTTGAGTCTGGTGGCTCGCTAGCGTACTCCTAATCAAACCCGTTACATTTGGAGTCGATCTGCGGCAAATCTATCTGAAAAATCTCTCACAACGATCAAACAGGCGACATCGACACTGTCGGGGACAACATTGTATTAAACGGTTAAATTCAAATTATAATAGTAAGTAACAAATATAACTCCATGTAAATTGGTTTAACCGATGTAAAACCTGGCGTCAAGTTGATAGGGCTTTAAAACTGTAAGGTTTGACCTCTCGGAAACGGTCACTGACTTCCAGCCTGCACTCTTCAATAATTGATAATGTGTGTTTAACAGCCATAAAACCGGGACTGGACACTGTCCAGGCGGGGTGCCCGTCCGGCCGTTACGTAACCACGAAAGATGGACAGGCGACCAAAACGTAACCAGGTGTAATCCCCAATATAAACAAGGTATGTGACTGACCACATCAAAGAGGCCGCCGTGCCCGTGCTATTTACCGTCAAGAGAAGTCCACTGTCCCGGGACCTATATACATCTACCTATACACCAATTTTCACACATCCTTTGATCAGACCGCGCGACGGAAATGAAAGTTAACATTTCACAGACGCATTTGTTTCTATGCCCAGTAAAAAGAATGAAATGTAAGGTGTGTTTGACTTGACTTTGCGGACTGGAAGCGGCGGCCCCTCTGTGTTCGGCCCCACAACCTGTGGGGTCTAGGAGGGGCCGCGCGGTCCACATTGATTGGTTTAACACGTAGAAGGGCTTCAGAAATGCCGCAATATAATCCCCACCCTTACCTCCTATAATGACCCTAATCTGCTGTTATTAGAATTAGGTAATCGCTTACACAATATATGTGTAAGATAAACGTCATGGCTTGTTGATAAATTACTTTATATTTCGATGCTCTTGTCGAATGTAGATATAAGTAAAAGATACGCAGCCCGTGTCCCCTTTCCATGCCCCCTCCTTTTGATTGTCCTCATACCATATCCCCCTCTTGTGCTCTCTCTAGCTGAACATGTCCGTTTTCCCCTCTTGTGTCCTCTTTAGCTAAAAAAAAGTCCCCTTCCCCCTCGTGTCTCCTTTCCATGCCCCTCCCCACCCTGTGTCCTCTATCCATGAACCCCCCTCCCTGACGTCCTACGCGTCATGTGTTCCCCGTCCTTGTCCCCTCCCCCTCCCGTGCCCGCGTCCATGTCCCTCTCGTGGTCTTTTTCATGACCCCACCCCTCCTGTGTCCCTCCCCCTCCTATACAGCTGCCTCAAGGAAATGATCAAAGACGGAGAACTATGGAGACACACTTAACTCTTTACTCGTCTTAAAGTCTTCAAAAATAAGATGATGTAAGGGAAACTTTTCTGGCCTGTAAAGTTTTTACCGAGAACTGGTTTATTATCTAATTCAGTTACGCCAGGTTTAGTTTTGTAACTGGTCTGAATACCTGTGGTAGCCGTCGTCTTATCTTACATTGGGGCCAATAAAACAGCTGTACCTATACCAGTCATCATGTACCGTCAAAGTCTAAACCAGAGCAGAGGTGACCCCTAGCCACTGGTCAAGGTCGACTGTCCGGGGGCCGGTCAGTTACCTCAGCGTGTACTCTGTCGCGGTCTGACTGGTCAGTGAGGAAATACATTAGTTTTATGATGGGCGGTCATATCTCTGTCCGAACTCACTAAACACGCAGAATTTAATGTCGAGCGATCCTATCTTCGAGGTTGATTACCATAATTAAAAAATCGTATACACCACCCAAATAAACGAGTCTTCTGTGTTCATAACATCTTACATATATACATGCATCTTACGCGAACCCATCACAGCAAACGAAAATAAAATTCGATACTGTCAAAATGTGCATGCACGTGTGAACGCATGTTTATGCTTTAAGGGTGACCAGACACTGGCCAGACACGATACTCCAGGTCATGTGGTATAAGAAATCGGTCATTCACATGTCGGACAGGATTTCGGTTTGATCAGACACATAGTGCTATGCCTATATAAATAAAATCTCAACAACGAGTCTTTAGTACTTTCATCTCTTCAAGGAGATTCTTCATACATATATATATAAGGTATAGGAAGTGTTCCGTGTCTGGAATCGAACGTCTATCGGCTGGTACCCAGGGTCATACTCCTGGCTATTAATGCTGCTAAAATGTTAATTACTTCAAATCTACGTGCTGTTGGATTACATCGGTATACATAACTATAAAAGGTGAAGTGGTGACCTATGTAGACGTTCGTCATTATAAATCAGAGGTCAACAAAGCTGGAACGTCCGTGTGTCTGCCCAGAAAAAATATATAAGTACAGTACAAAGGTAAACGAGACTAAGATACCAGCACTGTAATGTACAATCAAACGGAAAGGTCTTCTATGTCAGGGAGCATGAAACAACGTTGTGTTTATGTCAGGGAACATGTTACAACATTATGTTTATGTCAGGGAACATGTGACAACATTATGTTTATGTCAGGGAACATGTGACAACATTATGTTTATGTCAGGGAACATAGTACAACGTTATGTCTATGTCAGGGAACATGGTACAATACTAGGTTTATGTCAGGGAACGTTACAATACTAGGTCTATGTCAGGGAACATGGTA
>JAUMHH010172113.1:0-16054 GCA_032359455.1 Chlamys rubida | reverse complement strand
AAACGTTTTTAAAAACTCTATTTATAGATCTGTGACCTTGACCTTTGACATTACGATCATGATTTTGTTCGAGTGTCTGGAGATCGTTGTCCTCTTTTATGTACTGAAATATGAACGTAACATCTTTGTTCGTTCTTGAGATAAAGTGTTAACAAGATCTATGGAAATAATAAGAATAAGAATAATAAGAAAAAACAGAACAATAACAATAGGTATTTCCATCCGAAATGGAAATCCCTAATAAGAAAACATAACAAATAATAAAGTTGGCGGCTCATTGTTTTGGTGGGCCATTTATGCCAAAACCCATGTCTTTGTGTTATGATTTTGTAAAAACCCCTATACATTTATCTTTGTTTTAATTTAGAATAGCTCCAGCTACAAGGAAGCAACTGTAAACATACGTATGCTACATGTAGCAAAAATTACAATGAATCATATAATATTTTCATGAAGAAAAATGTTGAACCTGGAGAGATATGCCAGTCATCAGCATAAGCACATTATGTAAGACAATAACCATACTGCTAAAATAAGTATGTTTACAGGGTCTCCGATCAAACGTTCTGCGGAGGAACAAGTTCATTAGTAGAATTGAAAAGATACCACATAATTGGCAACGGGAGGTAATCTATCAGGATCTTCATCTATTTTATCTACATTCACGTTTAATTGAGTGTTTGGAGCTCTTTCTGTATTAACTTGTACACGATTATTTTCAATTCTACTAGTTAATCAATAGAAATACACACTCAGCAAAGGGAGGTAATCAAGCATGCAGTACTGAATCAAGATGGCGATCATGTATACTAGATCGTATGCATTGATAATTAATAAATCTATTAACAATTTTCAAATCTTGTTTTGCTTGTGACAGATAAATTAGCAAAATAAAACATTACCACTGGTGAAATGTGTCGGTACAATGAAACCTATCTTGTTGGACACCCTGTGAAATCCGACATATTGGTTGAATTACCCAGTGTGTCATAATACACAGGTTTTATTTTGTATTTGCAATAGTAACAAGAATTCCATGGAAAGATGTTTTGCATCTTTAGCCACCAATAGTTATATGAGAATCAGAAATGATTTATCAAAGCTGTAGTCATGCCGGAAACAACAGTTTACAACAACACTTAGTTCTAGTTTTTGGCAGTATCACGGGGATCCAGAAATTGTACTGCCAAAGATGTATTTTCTTGTATGGTATATAAGTTCGATGGTTTTGGACTACACGTTTTGAGATACAACACTTACACACAGCAATAAATTCAAAAAGTAACACTGATGAGGATGATTCAGCAGTCACTGGACCAGGAAATGTGGGCCACATTGAGTACCTAATGCATGGATTGCAATGACGAAGCCAAACTGCACCTATTGTCCAATTATTCGTTGATCTAGCATTTGTACTTTTGTAACTCAAAAGGTTAAAAATTTCATGCCGCTGGCAGAAAAATGTGACACTTAAATTTTGGTATGTCCTACCTTTGCAACATCTGTCCCGGATGGAACTAAAATGGAATAACAACCACGTGGTATAAACCAGATGGAGAAATTTATACTCTTGGTCAGATCTCGCTGTATAAAAATGTCAACTGTTTCAGACGCATTTGATATGTAGAAAATTAAACCAAAATTATTTACAGTAATTATAACCTGCTGAAATCAGAATCTCCGCACGAAGTCAGACTTTCTTATATAGGCCTGAACAGGTTTCCAGCAACCAAACCTACCCTTATTTAAGTGTTTTAGCTATAGATTTTCTACCATTTTAAATAATTGAATATCCAAAGCAGAACATCCTCTTCATTCCTGTGTATAAAAATAAGATTTATGAAAAAAAAATATAATTGTGAAAAAATGAAAAGAAAAATTACCCTTTATAAAGAGGTATGGCGCGTAAGGTACATGTATGCTGAGCACCTATTTCAGTTTGCCGCATGGACATGGCCTAAAAATACATGATTTACGACTGCGCATACACGTGCATTCTGTGACTCCGTGTCTTAAAATAGTACATGTGTACGTTCACTTTCAAATCAGATATGTTGGTCAAATATACCCTTGGAAGTTGGAAGTTTATATTTGTTTAGGACTAAGCCCTTAGAAAAAAATAGTCAAAGCTATTGGGGGATTCAAAGCAAACAAAGCTGCTGGTCCTGACAATATATATACATCCCAAATTCCTAAAGGAGATTGCAGACAAAATAAAGGGCCATTTAAAATACGTTTTTGAAAAATCTATGGCAGTCAAGCAAATGTCACACCAATTTTTAAAAAGGGGAACAAGAAAGATACAGGAAACGTTAGGCCCATAACATCAATTGTGGGTAAGCTGCTCCAGCGAATTATTAGAGACGAAATAGTAGAACACATGGACAACAACAACCTTTTCTCCACGGAGCAGCACGGTTTTAGAAGTGGCAAGTCTTGCACCACACAATTATCAGAATCTATTGACGACTGGACAGAAGCTATAGACCAAAACAAGCAAGTGGATGTCATTTATTTGGATTACAAAAAAGTCTTTGAAAAGTAACCCATAGGAAACTATTACATAAAGTAAAGGAATATGGCATCAACGGGGACATATTGGGGTGGATTACAGACTTCTTGAATGATATGGAGCAAAAAGTGGTTATCAAGTCACAAGTGGAGTCCCCCATGGTAGTGTGTTGGGCCAGTCTTATTCCTCATCCACCAGAGGTCATTCATAACCTGACAAAAATGTTTGCAGATGATACAAAGATATATCGTGCATTGGATCCAGGAGAACAGGGGCAACATCTACAAGAAGATCGACACCGTTTAAATAACTGGACGAGAACATGGATGATGGAGCTAAACTCTGATAAGTGTAAGCATATAAAATTACATCAAGGAGCTGTTAAATGTGATACGTAATACAACATCATCAAACAGGGGAAGTACATGTACACAAACTACAAACTGTTAACAGTAAAAGGGATCTAGGTCTGACTATATATAGACACTAATCTAAATTTTAGTGAACATTAATCTGTCAGTAGCCAAAGCAAACAGAAATGTAGGAACGATGTTTAGGACCTTTAGCTGTGTAAATAAGGCAATGTTCATAACCCTATATAAGTCTCTTGTACAACCATATCTAGAGATCTCTGTTGTAGTGTGGGCACCCATGCTTATAAAGGATAAAGAGCCACTAAACTGGTCCCTGGTATCAAAGACCTATCCTATCCTGAGAGACTTGGGCTACCCACTATGGAGTATAGGAGACTTAGGTCAGACATGGTGCAAGCAATAGGATAGACAACATCAAAGATGACGTTCTAAAAATCAATGTAACAAGAACAACCAGAGGTCACAACCAGAGGTCACAACCAGAAACTAGAAAAACTGAGTTGTAGAAGTAATCTGCGTGGCCACTCGTTCAAGTTAAGAATTGTAAATAACTGGAATGGTCTCTCTGATCAAGTGGTAAATGCCCCATCCCTGTTTTCCTTAAAAACTAGGTTAAACAAACACTGGGAAAATCACCCAAATAAGGTTGAACCAAGCTTCTACTTATTAGCTGGGGAAATTCATATAGGCTTCCCTAAATCCAATTTAAATTTAGCATTTGTTTAACCTTATGAAACCTTTTAATATCTATACTTTCAAGTATAGTTCATTGACAGGTCTACAACTAATTAATCACAATGTGTGTATACTTAGTAAATAGTCAAATAACCTCTTTTTCGGAGACTTGTGATTTATACAGGCCTGTTAGTCCTTTTTCATAACTAATTACCCATATTTTAAATGAAACTATAATTTTTTGTATTACCTTCTGCACATGTAAATACATTTCACTAGTATTGAGAAATAATGACTACTCTAATACCTCCAAATGCAACTAGAAGTGGAGTGGATTGTATTAAGAAGCGCCTTAAAACGACCAGACGCTTATACAACGGTGTCAACTCGCAATGAACCAAATGAACCAATGTAAATTGACCTCATTTAAGCCGATCCCAGCAATCTTACTCAAACTTTTCTTCGAGTTATCGAAAATTAGCTATCACACCTGAGAAAAACCATTTATTTGAATGTTAATCATTGTTACGCACACACATTTGGAGCTGTTCGTATATCAGTACGACTTGTGTAACATCAACAAACAAAATGTTAAACACTTACAATTACTTGCAAATTAATGAATTGTTTGAAGGTGGCGAAACTGCCTGCACATTTGAGCAAAACTGTAAAACATGTTATATAAGAATCATCAGAAATATTACCGATACATATTATTACACACTAGAAAGACAATTATGAAAGAAAACTAGACAATCATTTTAACCGTTTGACCATATGAATAATCCAGATTTTAATTTAGATAATGAAAAAACACATTTGACGGAAACAGTTCCAATTTTATATAGCGCTCGTCACATATTTATGGAATCACTGCTATACTTGAAACAAAACGAAAGTAGATTTTATGATTAGAGTTACTCCCCTTTGTACATTAAGCCTTGACCTTTGATGTTGACAGGGGACGACCGTGTCCTATCAGTTGTCGTTATCGTGAAGATTTGATAAAGAAAACGGCGGGATACACGTATAACTACACCAGGCTTAGGTAGGTTCAGCATCACACTTCCGTTCTACTTCACAAAACATTCACCACGTGACATGACACCCACAGTGGTCACGGAAAGGGTCGTGCTACGATCGAAGTTGTCATTTGGTCAATGGCCAGAAAATAGCAAAGGGACGTAATTCATATTATGATGTAGGTTTTGTTATGTATAGATTTTACCTTTCATGCTGATTTTCCTTTTATTTCTTTTACTTCTTTGCTAGTTTATTAGCGTGTTTATACCCGACAGTGTTGCTAGCTATGTAGCGGAACTGGACTGCGTCGATCGTCGATTTGTAGTCGTGGGAGGAGTCATAGTAGTCGAGGGGTTTAAATAATTAACTGGCAATCATTTTAAAGTGACGTAGTTCAGTGCGGTGCCACTGTGGAAAAACCTAGGTGTTTTTACTAGGCCTTTGCTTTTTGAAGAACATGTTCTACAGCCCGATATTTTGTGCCTGTGGACAGTTATACAGTAATAATCATTGGTTCATTAGTTTCAGAATAACAATTTTAAATGTAGTGGTTAATTAAATAATTTTAACATTTACTGATCGGTATGTATCAGATAACCCACATAGAGCCTAGTTTTTACCTTCTACCCTAGCAATTTTATCTCACTTAATGCACTTAATCATCCTTTTCAAACATGCCAAAATCATAAGCATCTTTATGACACCTCTCAATTGCATACTAGGCAGATACATGTATCAAAACCAAATTTAAATCCCAAATTATATATTACTTCAAATACCTAGAATATCATAAAATGAATACAATTGGTCTGAATAACTATGTTTGGTAATTTTGTAATTTCTTAAATAAGGCCGGCCCCTCAAAATAAAAAATAAAAATCAGAGCTTTTTTTTCTCAAAAAATCCCTACTGATCATGACCTACCCTATTTTTTTCAATCAACTTATCTGAAACAAACATATTTCATTTTTCGCCTTCCATATACCAATGTAACACTTTAATTGTGTTTGATTTTCTTAAATTAATACCTTATGATATGGAATTTGTTTTCATGTCTTTGTAGGCCTGCTGAAGAAAGTGACACAATGAGTGCCTATATCCCTCCGTCTGAAGAAGAATCATCTGGGGATGAAGTTGAAGGTACCTCTGTCCGGAGACGCCACGTGTGGAACCGAAATGCTCGATCTGTGGAACCACCAAGAGATGATGCCATCTACTACCCACAAGATGACACCTTTGGGCTGTTTGACCAGGTAATAGGGGTGTTACAATACGCCTTAACCCTTTCTCCACTGTAGACCATAATGGACTCATCCAGATCAATGCATGGTAGAGTCTACTAAAGTTACATAGGGGTGAAAGGGTTAAGTGAATCACAATATATTGCAATACAGAATGAATATATTGTAATATGTATCCCAATATATTGTCACAAGAAAAAAGGTGTTTCAATTGAAAACAATTTTTTTGTCAGAATGTTATCAAACTTAATCATATATAATATGGATCACACAGATTTAAGATTTTTGTCAAACCAACCATCTATTACAAAATTTAAGCTGATTCCCACCACTAGTAACAGCTCGTTTTATGGTTATATGGCATATCTGTTAAAAAGTGTAGTAATTTACAAAATTTAAATAGCAAGCAAATTCATTAGTACAGTATAAACTTTTGAAAAATATTGTGATACAGATATAATGTCATGTCTGTATTGTGAAACGATACGATATATCTGTGTATTACGATATACAGGTTTTCCAATATACTGTGACATCCCTACCAGGTAAGCTTATATAACTGGGGCCTCAGCATTTACCTTTTGTTAGATTATTTTAGATACAGTAACATGTTTCCTTTCGCAAAAGAATAAAGAACTTGAACTTGTTTCTTTTTGTAAAAGAGTTCAACATAAGCAATCTCCATGAAAAGGATTCAACATTGGTAAATTAATTACATGATTGAGTACATAAGGATATTAGTTTTGATAACTAGTTACAGTTACAATTATGGACTATTTTATGCAAGTAGATCTATAGGACTAATTAAAAAATTCTTTGGGAAGAAATGCTCACAAAAACTTACAAATCTAGTGTAAGGTAGCCTATTAGTGTTTGCTACAGGATCATTCTGTGATTTTAATAGAATTCACTCATGTCATATATTTTGCTTATGACTTCATGTAATATAACCTATTATAATATGATTAAACGATATAATATAACCTATTATAATATGATTAAACGCTTATGAAATAACAAAATGACATCACAGACTTTTCAAGATGGTGTTATGAATTCACAATGGCGACGCCGGGTTAGACAATAAGGGTAGCTTGATAGCCCGAGACTAGTGAAATCTCTAGCTGGACAAGTGGTACTCCAACAATGTTAGAGGTTTAACACGGTGAGATGCTGTTGACATGTGCCGCGTATCAGTCTGAGTCGGCAAAATCATAAACCCGATAGAAAAAAGGCCGACCAGCGGCCTCTTATGTTATAGGAGTAGACTAGTGGTTCTAAAAACTGCTAGCCTGATTGATCAATCAAGATGGGATGTATTATATAACTTATCTTTTTGAATAACATTGGGTTATCAGAATTTACTCATGGACTAGTAAAAATTGGAAACTACCACCCCAATTGTTAAATGTTATTCAAAAATAATTTCTAGCCCTGAGACATGAAATATAAAGGCAAAATAACTGAATCTTTTATTTCAATTTAACATGTTAAACATGTTTTTATTGTTTGTGAATAAAGTAAAACTTTGATGATAGAATAAAGTATATGTGTACTCTAGTATATGTGTTCTATAGTATATGTGTACTATAGTATATGTGTACTATAGTATATGTGTACTCTAGTATATGTGTTCTATAGTATATGTGTACTATAGTATATATGTACTATAGTATATGTGTACTATAGTATATGTGTTCTATAGTATATGTGTACTATAGTATATGTGTACTATAGTATATGTGTACTATAGTATATGTGTTCTTATAGCCATACATTAGCTTCAACTAATTATATACTTTAAAATCATAAATTTTCCTGGGACATTGAAAATCCACGAAATCAAATCCCCACAAAAACATAAATTTGGTATGATATAGATAGGGGGTTATCAGAAATCAGCGTAATATAATGTCCTTGAAACAGGCAAGTATATGAAAACCACGAAATTTTAACCCCTCGAAAACAGTAGTATGTCATGATATTATCATATTATCATAATTTACAAAAAAAAATCCCTGCCAAAGGAATTCGACTTGAGTTCATTGCTGTATGTCTATACATTTGAGTTCATTGCTGTATGTCTATACATTTGAGTTCATTGCTGTATGTCTATACACTTGAGTTCATTGCTGTATGTCTATACACTTGAGTTCATTGCTGTATGTCTATACATTTGAGTTCATTGCTGTATGTCTATACACTTGAGTTTATTGCTGTATGTCTATACACTTGAGTTCATTGCTGTATGTCTATACATTTATCACACTTTTTATATATTTATTTAATATCTCGGCATGTTTTTACATTAATAGGGCCGAGATTACGAGCCGTTGAACATCACACACAAATATACAGACGAGGAGAGGAAAACCCTAGGGACCTATGACAGCCATGATTACCTCCCTTCTAACAGCGAAGTTTACAGAAAGTGGCTTAAACTGCAGGGAACGTCTAGGTAAACTAACTGCATAGTGGTCGACCTTTCCTTCGGCGTCACTCTAATATTATTTTGAATTTTGACTTAAAAGGAGGAAGTTTCCCTTTTTTCTATTTTTGTGTCATATTAAATAAGTTGATGCACTTAATTTTAGCTCCTTTGGTTTTTGTTCAATTTCCTTTTAATTATATACCTGTAATTCTGTTTTTTTAGCCAATCATTACCTTTAAAAGGATGTCCAAAAATTATTTATGACAAACACTAGTATAAATAACTAAAAACAGATTTTTGTTGAAATTTTTCACAATATACTAAAAGTATGGGCTTGATATATATAGCTTGTCTTCAACTTCACTAGATGAAGCTCTTTGAGAATATCAAGTTTTCTCTATTATCTTTCAGCTATAACTTGGGTCGGTGGTTGATTATGGGTCTCATCGGATTCTTTGTGGGTCTCATTGGATTTTTATTGCACGACCTCATAGAGCAGATCGCCAAGATGAAGTGGGAAATAGCCCAGAAGTTCATTAAGGTAATATATGATCTATATAAAAAAATGCATGCATTTAAGTCATCTCCTTGTGACGACAACAATGACGCATCAACCTGACAATCCCTACTATTGTGTAATTGGTTTTTTTGTGTTTCTTTGGCATAATAAAATCTGTATTGCCCTTGCAGTAGGGAATCGTGATTCTTGGTTTATCTGAGGGCCAATTCCCTACAGTAAGGACAATAAATGTAGGTACCTGAATCCCTACAGTAAGGACAATAGATGTAGGTACCTGAATCCCTACAGTAAGGACAATACATGTAGGTACCTGAATCCCTACAGTAAGGACAATACATGTAGGTACCTGTATCCCTACAGTAAGGACAATACATGTAGGTACCTGAATACAGCTGTTGTTGTTGCTGCTTAACGGTCGTCATCAGCCAGGTCCATCCATCGTCGAGGGTTTCGACCCCTAACCTGGAACTCTCTCCGGATGGTGGGTCAGCAGGGGTGAACAGTCCCTACTCTCCGACGGTTGGCTTCCAGTTACTGTCTCATCTCCGCATCCACAGCCATCGTGATGCCCGTTCCGCTTCGTTCCCCAACTCTCTCACTGCCGTCCTCCTTACTCCTCCTGTGATACCTATTATCTATTATCTATAATAATACCTATTTTGTAGAGATATGTTTTGTAATAAATGTTTTGTAATGAGACATAATTTGAAATAAGTCATATTGTGTAATATACAAGACGTACATGTACATTTGTTATTATAAGACATGATTTTCTATCTTTGACAGGATGGAGACTTTGGCGTGGCTTCCGTATTTGCTACAGGATACAGTCTCATCTTTATACTTTTCAGTGCATTTATTGTTGTTGTAAGTATATATATGTTATAAATATTTACCATCGTATGGCATTGCCACTATATAACTCTACCAAATTCAGTTGGCATTCATACAGGCTATGAATGCCATGGACCAATTGTTGACATCATCATTATTATGACGTCATAATTGTTAAGTTGGGTACCACTGACCCTCCCTGCGCGATGGCTGTTCTATTCATTGAACAAGCATACACGATACATACATTATTTGAACTAAATGCTGAATAATAGTAAGTGTAATTGAACTTTCTATGAGATGAACAGATTCCAAAAATTGTAAATATAAGTATTGAACTGCTTTCAGTAGGCATTCATAGGCAAAGTGAATTCCAACTGGACAAAGACAAATCTAACATACCGCGCTTCATTGAATTCACCTTTGTCCAGTTGGCATTCATATTACCTATGAATGCCAACTGAAAGCAGTGCAATGCTTAAATGTACATTGTAGTAAATGTTCAAAAGGAAAGTTGGAGACAGATTCTACAATATTCCATCTTCAGAAAAGAGGCACTTTATTATTCTAATTTCAGAAACATATTGCATGTACATGGTCATGCATGCACTGACTAAAATATTATACATTGTATACTTAAAAGATTTTTTTTTTTTTAATTTAGTTTAAATATTATTTTGATCTCATGAAATTGAGATCAAGTTCTAGATTTAATTAAAATGTTTTTATAATTTAATAATGTTAAATTTATATTCACTTTACCATAAAAAAAAAAATATGCATCTTGCATTTGTCTCATTTTGCTACCTTGCTTAACACCAAACCTAGGTAGTTTAAACAATGAAATTAATTTCTACTAAATGATTGAATTTTCATTGGCAATGAAACATACGTATTTTGACCAAGGTAAACAAATAAATTATATATATAATTTTTTTCCATTAACGATTTGTTTCGTTACAGTTTCTGCGTCCGAGTGCCAGTGGCTCAGGTATTCCCGAAGTGACGGGTTTCCTCAATGGTACTCAGATCCGCCATATATTCAACGTGAAGACATTGCTTGTGAAGTTTTTTTCCTGTGTGGCGGCCGTGGGATGTGGCTTACCTGTTGGACCAGAGGGACCGATGATTCACATGGGGTAGGTGATCACACCTGAAAAAAAATATTGATTTTTTTTTTTCTGTTACTGTGCACCAGATAGGACCATACTAATGTCCCATGTAATCAAAACCAGTTTTATCAGGTATTGCTACGACATTTGAAGATACTTCTACAGTATTTCCAAAAAAAAAAAGGCAGATTTTGTCAAGAATTCTGTTAGAGATTTCTTAATGTCCCTTGTAAAACTAAAGTTTCATTTTAAATGTGATTAGGATGTACATGCACATACATGTATGAGTAAATGGGATTTAAAGCAAAGTCCTACATTTTGAGATGCATGTGCCAGTATTTTTATGTTTTTTAAACAAAATATTTGCTTTTTGTTTTCTCGGTGTATGATTTATTCCAGACATAGATAAATAGTGGCCAGGAAGCACTTCTATTGTGACTCCAGCATAAATGATTACGTTTTTTTGGGCCCACACATACTTCACAACATTTAAGGTCCCTGTACCACTGCCGAAACCTGTAGCGAAGTGTGTGAAACTTTTCTCTTGCATGACTCTAACTTTGATAAATCATTTCTGAAAAGAAAACCATTTCTCATAGTACAATTTTGGAGAAATAGTTTAAAGATCAAATAGAAATATAATATTATATAATCAACCACAGTGTCGTGAGTGGGAATACATTCAGTGGGGCTAGCTGGACTGGGGTTCGAACCCTGAATTTCAGATTGTTATACTATCTTTCTATCCAACTGAGCTACCTGGTCTACAGAAGTGTCCTGGCCCAACTGTGCTACAGTTATAGCCAAAGGAAGTTAAAGGGAGGTTACTCTGTATATACAAACATACACAGTGCAGTGGTACAGGGATCCTTAATGATTAAATAGATTTAACCAGCCATTTCTGTATAACATTATCAATTTTAAGTGCATTCCTACCTCCATCTATCTGTATTTATTTAAGAATTGAATCTTGCTTTGGTAGATTTCAAGGGGTGATGAATTGTCATATTTAACAATGCGAAGCAGTTCATGTTGAATTTGTTTCAAGACCAACTCAATTCATCACCCCATGAAATAGACCAAAGCAAGATTCAAACCTTATATTTAAATCAAAATGTTTTGTTTTTTTCAATTTCTTGTGTAGCTTCAATAAAAATGTAAAATCTCAAACAAGTAGTATCTTCTTTGTTTAAAAATGTCAATAGTTATCTCCCTTCACAACATCTGAAAATACATATTCATACACACAGGCAATGTTAATCTGGTCAATTTCATTGGCAATTGAAACAGGTAACATTTGGTTTTTGCATCGAGTCCAACTTGAGTAGAAATTGAAACCTATAATTATGGTGTAGATACCTGGAAAGTTTGTCGGGATTTTTGAACAACCATCTTGTAGTGTTTGATTGGAGTAGATGTTTACCTGTTTAAACCTAATGTGTGGCAGGGCTTTGGTAGGAGCAGGGTTGAGTCAGTTCAGATCGGAGACGTTGGGGATCAATCTGCCGTTCTTTCGGCGATACAGAACCTCTGAAGACAGGTAAAGTAATTGCTGAGTTTTATGTTAAAATCAGATATGTTCCAATGAAAATTTTTTTTATTGGATTTTTATTAATTAACATAGTCTTATTTTGGAATGATTTAATGGATTATCACACCTATTTCAGAAAAATCATCCTTATTATTTCAGGAGAATTAATTGTTGCCAAAGACGTGTTGCTGTATAATTTTTTTTTTTTTAAGTTAAAAGATAAATGCTGAATTGAAATTTAATTAAAGTTTTTTTGTATTATTCCTAAAATGTAGTTGGTTTGATTGGCATCATGTGACTGAATAAATTGATATTAATGTTAAGGAAACCGTGATTGATCTTACTCTTGTTATATAATAGTGATATTGACATGTTTCAATGACTTCTATGAACAGACTCATCAAGTGTCTGAAAAACAAATCTGGAAAAAAGTAGATAGGAAATAAATATAACTATTTTAACTATCTGCATACATTTGATACTTGTTTACTTCACAAGAAAGAGAAAAAAAAGGGAAAAAAACTATCTTGACCTTGGCCAGTTTCTTATAACTTTAATTGAATAAAGCCTTGCATGGAACTGATGACAAAAAGCTATAATTGTGCAAGATTTCAATCAGAATGAATTTCAAGACTATTTATGGATTTTTTATTCTCGTTTTTTGCAGGAGAAACTTTATATCTGCGGGGGCGGCAGCAGGGGTGGCGTCGGCGTTCGGAGCTCCCGTAGGGGGGCTTCTGTTCTCTATGGAAGAGGTGTCCTCGTTTTGGACTGTTACCTTGTCGTGGCAGATCTTCTTTTGTTGTATGGTGTCCGCCTTCACCACTGATCTCTTTAATTCTGCCTTCGATGGATTTTCCTACACAGGAAACTTTGGCCAGTTTAAAACACAGCGATACATCCTCTTTAATGTAAGATATACATGATATTTAAAAAGATACTTTATACCGTGAAAATTTCCCCCCAGTCAAATTTTTCGCCCATCAGCTGTAAAATCCATATTTGCTAAGCTTTAAACTTGCCCTTCACATTTATATGTGTATGTATATTGTGTTACATGTATTTACTAAAATTTACTGAAATGATCAATTCGCCCTCATTACGTAGGGTGAAAAAGGCGGAAATCAAACTGCAGAGAAAATTTCCGTAATTATTACATATATAGATACAGAGGTCCCCAACAAGCACTGGTTCATGTTTAATCTGACTTTAGAGTTGTAAGTTATTTTTTAAATCAATTCGAAAAATTAATTTGAGAGTTAGATAAACATGATAACTAGCATTACGAGTTTGGAGACTTTTTCTCCCGCACTGTTCATATCTTATCTGGAAAAGCCACATGTATCCCATGGAGGCACGGCCGTCTAGTGATAGCTTGGACGCAGGGCTCGTGACCAAAGGGTTGCGGGTTCGAGTCATGGCACTGTGTTGTATATTTCAGCAAGATACTATACTCCGCTTGTTTCAGTCTACTCAACAATGTTCACCTTACAGGTTTATCCAATGAGTCGTGAGTGAAGTTACAGAATGCTGGGCTATTGTAGAAACCACAAAATCACCAGAAATTGAAAGTAAAACAATTATAATAATTAATGAAAATCCTGTAATTATAGAAAAAGTCATAAAGTTCTCCAGAATTACGAAATAAACTATAAAATTTTAAGAAGGATGTTGTTTAAAGATCCCTATACCACTGCCAAAACTGTAACTAAGTGTTGGAACTGTTTTTTTCTGGCATAAATATACAGCTTTGATAAATCTTTTCTTGAAAGAAAACCTTACCTTGGAGACTTTTATGAGAAAAAAATATAGATGAGCTTAATAGAATATAATTAAAAACAGTATTCTGAGTGTAAAAATTCAGCCGAGCTAGGCTAGGATTCAAACCCTGGGCATAAGATTGTTATGCTATTGTTCTAACCGTTTGAGCTACCTAGGGCCTGTTCGTTTATGTGGAACAAATGTTACGTCCGTTTTTAAATGCAACATTTTTGGGTATAAATACTGGCGGACCTGAAAATGTTTATGCAGGCCTTGGAAGGCTTTGTCAAAACTCGCCTGAAAGCAGCATAAGATTACTGGTTCCGACCTTATTTCATTAACGAACAACTCTGGTTCAACCGTTTGGACCGCAATAAGCGAAAACAGCCCCGGTCAAGGAAGGGCCAACAGAACTTTCATGTCCAACTGTGCTACAGTTATATATCTAAATGGATGTTAAGGGGAGGTTACTGTATTTACTAAAAAAAACACAGTGCAGTGGGACAGGGACCCTTAAATTAAGCATCTCATTGTTTTCTACAGATTGACAAGGGAATAGATGTCAACATCCTGATGTTCATACCGACAGTCATTATAGGGGTCATTGGCGGTCTGCTCGGGGCCATCTTCACCATCCTCAACCTAAAAATGACCAGGGGCAGGAAGAAACTACTGTCCACCATTTCAGAACACACCATTCTACAGAAGCTGCTTCGGATCTTTGAGCCGGCAGTCATCATGGTAATTAATGACACTCCTCATTTTAATACGTGTATATCATTTCAAAAAATAAAAGCAGATGAGTAATACAAATGTCACCCTGGTAAAATACTAAAATCCATTATTTTTTTTTATATATATACAAATACCATGGAAAGGCCTAGTAGCAACAATGGATTCTTTTTTCCAGTAAATTTTAAGTCAAAATCAAAAATAGGATGAACCATTCTAGGTAAAATTAAAAGAAACGGAAAAAAAAAAGATGGGCCAGTTTTGGTTTTAAAGGCCCCTTGAATGAAATATAGCTTCTTGGCCCGTATTCATGAAGCTGTTCTCATCCTCAAGCATGAATTCTGTGCTCAAACCAATTAACTTTCTTTCAACTTGCTTAAATCATGTCAAACGATCAAAAAGTCATATGTAAACACTGAAAACAGCTTTCGGCTTTAAGACTCTCCAATGGTCTTCCAAATCATTGACAAACTAAGATTTTAAAAACAAATCATAACGGGAACAAGAAATTCAGCTTGAGCACAAAATCCATACTTGAGCATGAGAACGGTTTCTTGAATACGGGCCCAGGGCTCAATCTTGTTCTCTGTCGAGGGAGAAAACATCCATCCCTGAGTCAATCTCATGGCCGATTCTCTTTGGCATGTTCAGCTTCACCAGAGGCATAAGAAATTGAAACCCAGTAGATCTGCTGTGGCTGTGTCCCTGTGTTGCTTCATATCCTGGGTGTTATAGATTTCTCAGATTCCCTCAGTTAGGATGATTGACATGTCATTTGTAATATGTATTCAGCCATAAAATCACATTTGAACCTTAGCAAATCAAAGACTGGGCAAGTCCAATATAAAATATGTAGGGCTGATCAATGAGCTAACGAATGGTCGGGTTGCCATCAATTGTACAGTTTGTTGTTTTTGGACTTGAATGCTGTGTTATTGTTCTAGTGCAGTATAACCATCCTCGATACTCCCGGGTTTACGATTACCTCTGCTCTCTGCATGCACCACTGGAAACATGTCATAGCAAAATTGAAGGCACTCAGCTAGCTATTTGATTGGTCTCGGGTAAAAAGGAACCTGACCAATCGGCTAGGCTGATACCTGTCTTTTGAAGATTACAGAGGAATGACACCCGACTTCAAAGCCAGTCAATGTTACTGTTACCCAACCACGAGATTCATCACAGGATCAAACTAGTCGTCTTGTCTCATCCACAGGGTGGTGAACACTAAGTCTCATCCACAGGGTGGTGAACACTAAGTCTCATCCACAGGGTGGTGAACACTAAGTCTCATCCACAGGGTGGTGA
>JAUMHH010172112.1:0-32907 GCA_032359455.1 Chlamys rubida | reverse complement strand
GTTCAGTTAAGACAGGTTTCACTAGGGTGTTCAGTTAAGACAGGTTTCACTAGGGTGTTCAGTTAAGACAGGTTTCACTAGGGTGTTCAGTTAAGACAGGTTTCATTATGGTGTTCAGTTAAGACAGGTTTTGTGTTAGTGATCTCTTTAACCAGTTGATTAGGACAAAGTTATTACGTAAATACTGTCTAAACCAGACATCATCCTAACCAAGGTGTTGGTTCATACTACACAGGTGCTAAGTTAGTGGACAGGTTCATCCAACACTGATGTAGTTAGACACACCTGGTACTGTATACAGAACCTTTTTTGTCATGTGAAATTAAATCTATATTAGCCAAATGTTCATTTCACAGCTCACAGTATAGAAATATTATGTAAGCAGTGAACTAATATTTGCTACCCTGATAAATTACTCCTCATTAAAACATCAAAGTAACAGTATCTATAGACCTAGGCCTAGGCCAAGCTGTTTCACGCTGTGTAAAACTTAAATATGGTTTTGGGTTCAAAACGATCACCGTAGTTCATTTGTTTACAGTTTAAATGAAAAATTAATTTGTAAATTTGATATCATGTTGTTCAATGAAGCTTTTTAAGGATTTACTGATTTTTCAGGGTTTACTTCAAATTTACAATTTGAATAGTTTGAATATCCGTTGTATTATTACAGCTTAACTCTCCAAAACAGTTCGCTCTAAGTTGAATGTCACACAAAGCTACATCCAATTAAAATAAAACAATTTATGTGACATCCGAACTACCCAGATTCCAACTGTGCCCCATGCATATTGAACAAAGGACCCTGGGACAGTCCTGGACCAATTTATACTACGATAAAGTTACCAGATAGAATGTGATAGGTCGGCCATTGTTGTATGTGTCTATGTCACAGCGGTCTATCTAGCACCTCCCAGGAGTGTGGTCAACTTGTGGCAGGTTGGCTGTACTTCACCGCTGTCCAGCCGGTGGTCAGAAATGTCTAGCCAATACAAGCTGGAGGTATTAAGCCGAACTCTCATTATCTAGTGTCACATTAGGTCAAAATTTGATATTGAGTTTTTTCCAAGCCAATTTGCAAAAGAATTGGTTCAAAACCAGTCATGTTCTGTTGTGTCTTGAGTCTCCATTGCTATTAAGAGTGTCACTAAATGCTGGAATGGTGTAGCTCAGAAAATGCTGAAATGTTACTAAACATTTAATGATAATGATTGAACTAATTCTGATCATTAAAAGATAAACCAATTCCAAGTGTTTCCAGGGCTGCTTGCCACTTTAGATATATGTAAGTTATAGTTTTGAATCACTTATTATAATTTAGTTTTAATTTGAAAAATTGTAAATCTTCAGTGAACCGTTTTTTTCCATGTATGTTCTAAGCTAACAAGTCTTAAATCTCAAACCTGGTCATCTTTCCATGATTGGACACAGTACTGTCGCATATAATGATGACGTTCCTACATGCTCCAACATAAAATGCTCCACAGCAACAATACAATGCTTTATAACATTTATTTTAATGGAGGTGTGCTAAATTAATGTGTTCATTTAAATTAATACGATAATTTTACCTGGAAATATACTGATGTGTTTTTGCGTTGTGTACAAAGCCACAGTTAAAGTGTCCTTTGCCTGAGTTTATTGTTGATCGTAATTCCAGTATATGGTTTGTCTGTGGCTCCTGCGGGATTTTCAGAGCTGGTAGGACGGGATTGGCACGATGTAGAATTGATCTACTCTGATACCAGTATCTGCGTGTATAAAACCTCATCTTGACCCCATGATGTTTTTTTAACAATAATTCGGAATTAACTATTCAGTTGGCAGAAATCGGCTTGTCATCGAAAAAGAAGCACATTAGCAGCAGAAATATTGTCATGGATTTATATAGATGTAGTTCCCAGTAGGGAAATGGATCGTATTAGACGTGGAGTGTCAGAAAACAGTTGTTAGTCATTGTACACTTCATATGTTGTATACGAGTCACTAGAATCCAGCCAGTATGAGAGAAGACTATTTCTGTTTATTTTTATTTTGACTTTTTTATTAGCTACTGGAGAAGAAAAATACTAACATCATTATATATGGTTGCTATGTTGTAATTTAAGTACAGAAGAAAAACTACAGTGACTAAGCAGAGCCATTTTCACGGTGATTTATTTGAGTGTATCAAATACATGAAACTAGATGTATCAAACTGAAGGGTGTAATTTTGGTAGGCTAAAAACCACTTGGTCGATCCTGGTCGATCCTTAATATAGAGGATAATATGGGTCATTTGGCTGGGCGATATTCTCCAGCATGTGTGATAATTACATCCTAGGCATTTTATAGGTTGGTCTGTGGGTTTTTAAGGAGAAATATAGTGACAGAGAAAAATAAAGTTCGGTCTCAAGTAGACAAATTTATGTACGGTATGTTAAATCGGCTTTATCATCTTAGGTTTTAAAAAAAATGTGAGTCTGGTGGAAAAAACTTGGGTCAAGTGATAGAGTGTACAGAAGACATAATTCATCAGCTTGTATTGTAAAGAAGGGAAAAAAAGTGCCCCAAAAAAATCTCAGGTGAACAAATTTCGGAAGGGATGTTCATAATTTATGGTTGGTAGAGCCGTTTTGACACATGACATTATTAACCATGTTTTTTTCGGTTACAAGCCATTGGTAGGCTTATGTACCTGTTGGGGATGTGTTTATGACAGATTTCTATTGTCAGGGCTCCGTTTGTAATTGGCAGGGTTCCGTTGTGGCCCTACCCTAGCTCAGGTGCCCATTTACTGGTTTACACGTGACCCCAGTCACAATGTTGGCAGAGTGGGACACGGATTTGTCTACCACTCTCCGATATAGAAGTGTATATAAAGCTGACTAGGTCTGACGGGAATATCCTTTTTGAGCATGCTATGATTGTTAAGATGTGGAAGGGCCCTTTTATTTGTGTCAGAGCTGGACTATATAGCTTATTGTACATCATCGGAGGATCGAAAAGGGCTATTAAATGTACAAGTGCTAGAAGCCATTCGTGTTTATCTACAGAAGGATAAAACAGAAGCAGACTTGTTAATGTCAGGAGATCTGGAAAAGTATCTGACGGAGTTAAATTATCGTACTGGGAGAAAGTCGTCAAGGTAGATGTCTTCAGCAGTAGACTGCACAGTCACCTCAAGTGTATGTGGACACAAATATTAGAGATTCAGGCAGAATACTCTACCAGTCTACCCTGAAGAAGACAACATATGTATGATAAACTGAATATAAACTCAATAGAACACTCCACAGGAAACTACAAGATTCCATCCATTTTAAGTGGGAACCATGATAATTTTCATTTCGAGAAAACTGAAGAAAATGTTTTCCTTCCATAGTGGATCAGATCGTAGATTTCATAATATAATAGTAGAATATATTAGACTGCATAGAAGACTATAGGCACCATACTCCATAATAGATTCAGTTAAAGACTCTATATATATATAAGACATCCTTTGTTGTATACAATAATAGATTGCAGAAGAAAATTACATAGTAGACTCAATTTAAGTTGGATAGTAGAGAGATTGGTAGAAGTCCATATTTGATAGGTATTTATGATTACAAAGTAGACTCAACAGAACAGAAATTAGTAGAAGTCATTAAAATTCCAAGCAAAAGATTACATAGTAGACTCCATAAAACATTACATAGTAGACTCCATAAAAGACTGCATCGTAGAGAGCTCGGAAGAAATTAACATTCAAATAGAATGTTGATGCTTACAACCTAGACCCCAAGGAGGACAGACTGGTAGAATTCAGTAGTAGACTACAAAATATAAAAAATCATAGTAGACTCCATAAGAGTTTCATGATAGAGAAGTTGGTAGAATTTGATATTTTATTGGTTTCTTGATTATAATGTAGACCCCAAAGAAGAGAAATTTGTAGAAATCATTAGACTACTGAAGGAAAATAACATAGCAGACAGCATAGTAGAGTTGTAGTAGAGAGATTTGTAGAAACCATTAAGACTACTGAGCAAAATATTACATAGTAGACAGCATAGTAGACTCATTGGAAAAGAGATTTGTAGAAGCCATTTTGACTACTGAGCAAATAAAATTACATAGTAGACTCCATAAAAGACTGAGAGGAAGAGAGAAGAAGAGTGGATGGTATGTTGATGATTACACAGTAGAATCCATAGAAGAGATATTGGAAGACTGTCAGTAGTAGACTGCAGAAGAAAAATTACTTGATAGATTCCATAAAAAATGCATAGTAGAGACAAAAATAAAAAATGCATAGTAGAGACAAAAGAAAGATCTGTAGAAATCATGACTAGACTGCAGAAAAAATACAAAGTATAGACTCCTAGAAGACAGTTGTGGTAGAGATTGGTAGGAAACTATATGGTAGAGATTGGTAGGAAACTATATGGTAGAGATCGGTAGGAAACTATATGGTAGAGATTGGTAGGAAACTATATGGTAGAGATTGGTAGGAAACTATATGGTAGAGATCGGTAGGTGACTATATGGTAGCTATATATATAGGGATCGGTAGAAGACTATATGGTAGGGATTGGTAGGTGACTATATGGTAGGGATTGGTAGAAGACTATACAGTAGAGTTCAGTAAGTAATTGTGGTAGAGAGAGTTGGTAGAATATTTAGATATAGGTATATATGTTGATGATTACAGAGAGTGTAGAACTAGCTATCCAGTGTAGTACAGTATAGCGTGTATGACAGAGGTGGGCCCAGTCAGTGCTGATGTGTACATACACTGGTCAAGGGTTTCCCTACAGGACTTACACCTCACAGCTATATAGTGCCCTGACTGTAGACAGTTAGTTACTGGGATTACACACAATCATCTCCACACTTACATCATCCTCTAGATTGTGATTGTATCGACCGGACTCACTGGATTAAGGTTCTACAGTGACTTTCTGTGTTTATCTAGTATCTATCGTAGCCTTTACAAGGAAGTACATAGAAATGTGCAGGGCTAGACCTGAGGATCGTGGTGGACAGATACTCCAGAGATAACCCTACAGGAATTTACACGTGCTTCTATCAGTCGCCTACTATTGATCTAGATATTCCTCCCTACCTTTCACCATCACCAAGGAAAATGGTAATTGTTTATTGTTGATGAAGACAATAGCACCTATATGTGTGTGTATAGATAAAGAGACAGGAGATATGGAGGACCAGGGGTTATAGCCTAGCTGTCCATTGCTACCTGATTTATACTAGGGATGCTGAGAGGCTGTACGTGTGATTAAGATAATAATGGCTTGCACCAGACCATAAGTAACCCCGCCATGACAATTGACAGCCCTACACTTAGACCTTGTGTGAAATTTTATCCCTCGTGTGTTCTGATAAGATAAACCTTGTGAGCTTTTCCACACCAGCCTTTCCAGGATTTCAAGAATTTTTTCGTTTTGGATAAACTGCCAGAGAGGGAAAAAATGAGTCTGTTAGCTAGTCTTGGTAGCAGGCAGCATTGAAAACAGAGGAATTATTTGTGGAGAAAAGTAATTCAAACGACAGCAAATAAATTTGTTGAAGAGAAAAGCGATTCGGTTCTGATGTTAGCAGCCACCTGCTTACGGATACCTACGGGACTGGTTTCAGATTTTTGTCGCCCAGGTCTAACTAGAGCTTGGCTGGTGATCGGAGCAAGTCTGCGTTATTCAGGCTCCCTGTCCTAGCCTGCTTTAGTGTGATACAGTGAGTTGGATAACAGTGTTGTGCCGGTGACAGAAATTGTGTGTCTTTTAACCCTTCTCCAACATTCTGTGTGGAGGACCAAAATTAAAATATGGTAATATCAACGGAGAGAATTTTTCAGGATTTGATTGTGATCAAAATGTCCGTTTTAAATCTACAGTCTAGATAAAAATTTGGTTGTTTCCGGATACGGAGGAAAATTGGATATCTTATTCGGAGACGTGTAGAGGAAAGTGATTTCCTTTCTGTCAAAAATTTACCATCATGGGGGATCAATTTGATTTCCGCGACATACACGACCTCAACATTGGGTAAGTTTCTTGTCCTCTTATGTCTCGATACGCTACCGAGACCATCAACCGAACACTTCTGATTCACTTCTACTGAGAGAAATTGCATTTAAATATATTTTATTTTTGTTTTTTTGAAAAATGTACATTTTCAAATTAAATTTTTTAACACTTTTTAATATGTGGAAATAATTGTGAAAATTAGATATCAATAAGTATAGAATTTACATTTGAGTGCATTTCATAATTTTTCATTCAAAATAAAGTTTGGTAGAGTTAATACACTATTTATTTTCTTAAGAAATCTTTTAATATCTTTTTTAAATCATTCAATTTTAAAATTGTATGTTTGTACTGAATTTCTTTAGCAAGCCTTTTTCATACATGTCTTGTCATTAAATTGTAATTTCGTAAAAAAAAATCTGAATTGTAAAGATGGTGTACCCATTTGTAGAAAACAGGAGAATTAAAATTTGATACGATGAGTTGGGGTTATAAACAGACTTGTATCCCAGTACACATGAATTGTAGAAAGGCCAGGAAACCAAATTCTAAATTACTTTGTGGCTCCGGTTACATTTCAAAGCCTTTATTTACAAAATGGTATGTAAACACGTCGTGGATTTTTTATTAGACCTAAATCATGGTATTACCTGAGATAGCCTACGGAATGAAATTTAAGGGAAACCAAATATTTGTGAGAATAAAACTAGACAAACTGGTATGATTACTGGGGTTATATCTTCAACATTGATTATTTGTCATCTTATTTCTGATTGCGCTGGAACCAGATTTTAATCAGACAATTAGTTATATGTATAGATGAACATATTAAACAACACAGAAATCAAGTTATCTATGACCATGAAATTATCTAAAATATCTTGATTTTTATGATAAGAAGCATACAATTTTCTGTGAAGTTTCAGAGTTATTTTTTATACTGGAAATCTGATTTAATAATTATATTTCTTTTGGTGTTTTGTCCTTTTCATTTAAACATAACACTTTTTGTCGAAAGTTTGTCTTTTTGATGAAATTCAAGGTATTTCATGTTTTTGTTGAAGTTAGGTGGTTATACAAATAATAATGTGTCGGTTGCAATTTAAAACTGGCATTTTGTATATTACCTTTTTGCAATTTTGTATAAAATTCAAGTATTTGATACAACAGCATAAATAACATGTATAAGTCAAATGTAGCAAATCAAAATGGGTTAAGTGTCTGATACAGTCAAACAATAATGGCTTTTCATTTTTATGATGTTTTTGACAGTATGGCTGTACCTATAAGTGCTAACTGATGACTTTATTGTGTGTGTCAATGTTGGATCCATATATTGTATATAATATCTGGAGGGTTTAAAGCCAGCTCACTCGCTATCAAAGACATCAACAGTCAACTTTGTACGACCAGTTTTGTCTGTTCCATAGTCAAGCTTACAGTACTGGTTCTGAACCCTACACAGACATACAATAGAGAAATACAATAGAGACGTCCAGCAAATTTATGAAAAACATCAAAATCACAAGTTTAACCCTGTGTTAGAGTACCCAGGTAAAGAAACAAAATTGTGAAAAAAACATGTAGCGTTACTGTTTCCACGATTCAATTTTGTGTACATCAGTCTTTGGACAATATGGTAAAATGTGTCATTTTTTTTAATGAGGAATTATATACCTGAAAAAAAAAGATAAAGGTATGCGTTGTAATTGTGTTGTCAATGTATAAATTGAGGAGTTTATTAACACTGGTGGCCCGGAATAATTTAATTTTCACGTTTTGACGATCGGTGATAACGGTAGCTAACTGTTTGTATTTAGGCAGTGCGATGAAGCATGCCTCTTTATCTGATGTTCATTGTCCAGCTCCCGCTCTATCGCACTCCACACTACAAAATATCATAATAAGGTGAAGCGATTTGTAGCTCGTTAACTATAATCACGACAGGTAGAAACCCCAGGTAGGGCAGCGGAGATGTAGAGATGGACGCTGCAATTCCAGGGATCGGTGAATACAGAAATGATCAGGTGGACAAATGAATGCGTTGTAGGGAGTAGTGATAATGACGAGATAGATGGCAGTCATACAGGAAACGGTTCAGATTCATAGGTACCGGGTTACCGTGGCAACCACTAGCAGTCTTTGTGAAAGGACAAGAGACAGATCTCCTCAGCACAATGTTGAAGTAAAGCTGACATCCCATACAGCTTGTCTGATAATACGATGGCTATTGGTAGAATGTAGAGAATGTGTCGTGCTCCGAGGAATGAAACTATACCTGACCTCAGTCAATTGTCACCTTGTATCACCCCAGACCCGAGTCAGGATCAGGATAAATATCATATACATACACGTGTGTGTGTGTACATGAATAATTTTACATAAATGATATTTGTTTAGATAAGTAAGGTGTCAATATCCTATATATATCAATATCACGGTTTTTATGGTGAAAAAAGGATAAATCATGGTATATTATGGTGTTAGTTTCATTTATCCATACAAATATTGCAATAAAAATGAAATCTTTTTGTATGAAGTAGTAAATTCACATATCAAAGGCGGTTTTAATATACATGTTTTTCTCCAACTGAACATGTTATACATCTAGTATTACCTAGGTTTCTGCGTACATTATCATAAGAGCTATTTTCAGGGTATGAATATTTACAAAAAAATATTCTTTTGAACACTTTTAACTTTAAGTTCAATTGACTTTCAAAATATTATAATGGAGTTTTCAATTTTTCTATATCATTCTTGGATGGGGTAATTATTGCCATGCCCCATGTCATTTTACATTTTTTGTGTCTGTACATGTTCAGAAAATGCAACACATATTAAAAGTTATATGAAGATTGTTACAAATATATATTTAGCAAAAAAAGATATGTTTATTGCGACTCTCTGTCATGGTATAGTGTTCAATCTACGCTATCTCTTCCTTCAAATTAGTCTTCTCTCTTGTGGGTCGTAAATTAATTGAAATGCTGGCCGTGGTCATTTGTGGGAAAGGTGTGATGGGGGAGTCGTGTTCCAACAGTACTTTGGGTGATTAGTTGAAGCAGCGGTGAAAACATCAATGAATCTATAAAAAATCAGTGTATAATTGCTGGCCGATAATTCAGGGGGAATCACTGGTGGCCTGGAATAGCTGATTTTATCTTTCTTGTTTTGATATATTGAAAATATTAATGATCCCATACTGTTAATTTGAAGTAAAAGTACAGAATATATACAGTAAAATATATACACAAGTAAAATATATAAATATTAAACATCTCTATATAGTTTTTATCAGATCTATACAGATTAACTTATGTAAAAGTATTTTATGTTTTTAGCATTCATGCTCAATATAAACTAAAAATATTTTAACAAAACATAAAGTTTAGAATGATGCTTTTATTTCTGAAATTGAAACACATATGAAATAAAACAACATTTATTTATTTTTCTGTTTAAATTGTACTATTATTTGATTTTCAGTTTGTTCATTGCTTCCAAAGATTTTTGTAAATGTATACTTGATTTCCAATATAAAAGGGGTAGATTTACTATTCAACTTAAAGAGACCATCTACATGTACTTGATTTCTAAGATAGAAGAGTTTCACTGCTTAGTGTGACTCTTTACCTATAACTTCATAGAAAGAAGAGTTCCGTTGCTGAATGCACAGATGGAATCTGTGAGTGCATGAGCTCTAAGTAAGAGATAAGAATACAATGTTAAAAAAGTGAATTGATCTTATTTATCAAAGAACATCAATGAATGTCTAAACAGTGGCTAGTTTCCTGTAGAAATGGCATTTATTGTGTTGGAGATGTTTATTTTCTTGCTATCTTGATAGGATAAATCTACTTAGCCCTGGCTTTGCCACTTAAAAGGGACTTGTATATAGGTTGAATGTGTAAGGTGTTGGATGTTTACACCTGTAATCACCCAGATTGATGGTCGTTAAAACTTTTGTTGAAAGTGTGTATGGTATTCACCGCCATATACAGGTGTACTATACAGGTAAAGTGACGACAGAATTTTCAATTACATGTCGGATTGTGCCAGCAAGCTGTCTTGTCCAATGTACTGAAGTGCATGCAAAGTTGTGATGAAATATTGATAGACTTTTCTTCTAATCGACACAGCTAATCAGAATAAACATACACGATGCCGTATTTAAAACACTAAAGAAGGCAAGCCAGGTTCGATCCGCCCCTGAAATCTTGTGATTGCTCCATCGGTTTGGGCCGGATACTGAAACTGATAAGGGCTTACTTACATTTGGCTTCCGTGATCCCTGTCATGCAAACAAAAGGTCATGACCTCTACGGTATGCGGCTTTCTATCAATGGTTGATTAGGGGTCGAACACAGGTACAAACGATAGTATACATGTAGTTGTTTATCAGGTGGCTGTTTAACTAAATAGAGAAACCCGAGGCAGGATAGTGTCTGTGATTGGTCTGTTGGGGGACTGGGGCAATCCACAGTTCAGGGAGTCGGGTCCAACATTGTTTTCTGGGGAGAGATGGTTATAGATCCTTTGGAAACCAAGTCCATGGTAGTTCCCTGGAGGACAGGGGTATTTTCCGTTTAGATCTCCTGGGGAACAAATTCCATGATAGTTTCCTTATGAGACCAGGTAGTGCCCCTAGGGGACAGGTGTAGTTTCCTTTGAAGTTTCGGAGACTTGTCTTAAACAGTTCCCTTTGGGTGGTTTTCTTGTGGAAGTGCATTGTTGAAAGAGTGTATACCCTCAAAAAAAAGGTGAAACGGTGGATGAAAATGAATCACTTATTTCAGACATTACATCAAAAGATGGGTTGTTCGAAAATACATATGAACATTTATGGGAAATATTTGGTTGTGGAACAAATATATCCAGAAATACAACCAATTAAATATGTTTTTATCACCAAACAATTCTTGAATTGAATATTTTATAATCTATCCTAAATGAAACCTTGTTTATCAGGCGATTTCCAGAGTCCTTCATGTATATAAATAAACCTCTATAATTAGGTAACCTGTTTATAATGGACATATTTCATAACTATACTGACACAAGTGTTGGTTTGGAAAGATTGTTCTTTTCAATAGCATTTATCATATGGTAACATTAACTGGTACAATTTTGTAACCTGTCTAAGCTGACACTAAAAATGACACAGATAATATACAGGTACGTGACAAATTCTAATGTAATCTTTTTCTTATATTATCTTCTTCGTTAGTAAATCTGGTGAACAAGATATGATTAGATATTCGTGGTCTATTTTTAGATCTGTACACCTGGATCGAGTAATATCTACACTAGCTTATGCATTAATTTTTCAAATTATTTTCTTATTAAATGCGTGAAGAGATACGAGTATATTTTGTATACTGAGGATATGTATAGTTTATTTTATAGATTTGATAATTATGAAAATATTACCGATTTGAAGTTTACTTTAATAGGCAATTAAGCTTATGATACTTGACACAATTTAGTTCTGAACCCAGTTTTGAAAGCCTTGTTAGCTTTGGTAGTTAAAACTGCAAATCTTTCATCTATTATGTTTTCAGAAAATATTGAAATACTAAACCAAAACTGTAATACAGGGATTTAAGGTTTTATTTCAGATAAGAATTACAAAATAAAAAAAATATTAATAAATTTGTAATTATAGCTTTAAAAATGTCGTTTTGAAATTTGTGTAAATGAGATCTTAAGTTGATTAGGCTTTCATTAACTGGGGCTCAGATATAATGCACTCAAGTGTTTACACTACAGGATTGACCTACTTTGGGTAGTTGACCTGTCCTGGTTGACCTTAAAGGTCAGCGGCCTGATGGGCTGGATATACACTATGCAATAACTTGCACATTAATACCACTGACCTTTCTGATTGTAAGCCTAATGTACTTTAATCCCCTAGGTTGATATTCTCCTCTGTAATATTGATGGAGAACGCCTCCTCCGTCACTGATCTAGTTAATTTTACTTGATAGCCAGATGTTTATTTCAAAATAAGTGATAGTAAGAAAACGTTAACTTGGACAGGTAATCAGGTAAATAATGGGAAAGATACTAGCGTCCATTTATCATGAAATAAATGATGGCCAGTGACCTTCCCTGTGGGGGATCTGCTGTCTCTTCTGGTACCCTCAAATTTACGAAAATTTATTGTTTTTTGGTTAGACCCAGTTTTCAGTCAACTTATATTAGAATCAACCGTGAATAATTAGATAAATGTTTTTAGCCTGGGATAGGCCCTGATGAAAATTTCAACATTTGTCCGAAAGATTGTGATTTGAACGATTGAAAAAATACTACTGAAGAAAGATATACACAGTATATGTATTTATCAGGCTTTCACAGAGAAGAGATTTGTTTTGTTTCTTATCTGTGTATGTAAGATAGAAATATCCGGTGCAAGAAGGAATTCACGTAGCTATGCAAGAAAACTCCAATTTAGACTGAGCTTGCATAATGATGACGTCACATTTCATAACGAAGTGACATCACATTTCACACTGGTTGCCAACAATGAAATGGGTAATTTCACTCAATTTCTTTGTCTGTTTCACCCTTTAAATGTGGAAATAAAAGAAACTTGTTCATAGACCCCAATTGTCAATGCCTGATTTGAATGTTAATAAATTATGAAGAACAATTTAATGGGTTTAAATACCTTAAACTCAAAACTAAATGGAATTTTTCGAAAAAATCATTTTCATTGTATAAGAACGATATTTCAGTAAGTCACAAAATTCTTTCAAACTTTCAGTCTGTTATGTTGCTAAAATTTTCCCACTTTCCCAAATTTTCATCCAAAATATCAAATAAATTTTGTTTTTTAAAATGTTTACAATGCCATTTTCTACATATTCCTTTAAAACCCAGACTTGACCTCAGAAAAAACGTGTAGGTCTGCTGCAGACAGAAAGGCTGGACCTCTGTGTCAAGTATGTGACTTAGTAAATTGATTTCAGACCTCTGTCCAGCCGTAAATCAGATCACTAAGGATTAGGTTTGTCCGGCCTCTCTAGTGGATTCAGATAAGATCTATATTTTTCCTGATGTCTCCAATATGTTTCAAACTAATATTTCAATATTTTCATTCCTCAGATATCCAATTAGACCCATACAAACAGTAGATTATGAGGATCCCTGCTGGAAGTAGTGATATCAATTTGTCTAGCCTCTATGATTTAAGTGGACAGTATTAAAGATCTTATTTTGATAACATTATCATGGATGGATCTGTCCTGAAGCGGTCAAGTACCTGATTTCAGGATAATTGAGAAGTTAAATACTCAGATAAAACATTTCTACACATGCCCGAAGGAAAGTAAGGTATCACCCACTACCGTACTGTCCAGTACTTGACCGGTGTATCTGAGTAATGCTGACCACAACATTAATCTTTTGTCATTCCACAATGTCTTGTGTATCTTTGTTAAACTTTACTAACTGTCAAGTGTTGTGTGGGAGGTATTTTGTTTGTCTAACAGTTCTCAATGATTTGACTATCTATAGAAAGTTAAGTCCTAATGATTGAACTTTTAATTTCTTAAAAAAGTATGTCCATGTGTCTTATCTTTGCCTGTCCATAGAAAGTAGTGTCCATGTGTCACAGTTTCTTATACAAGTATATGTGCAAGTGTCTTATATTTGACTGTCCATGGAAAGTAAAGGGTCCATGTGTCTTATCTTTGCCTGTCCATAGAAAGTAGCATCCATGTGTCATCATTTCTGATACAAGTATGTGCAAGTGTCTTATCTTTGACTGTCCATGGAAAGTAAAGGGTCCATATGTCTTATCTTTGCTTTTCCATAGAAAGTAGTGTCCATGTGTCTTAATTTTGGATTTCTAATATAAGTATGTATAAGTGTCTTACATTTGACTGTCCATAAAAGGTTAAGTGTCCAAATGTCTTATCATTGAATTTCTAATACAGGTGTGTCCAGGATTATGAAAATTTCTTTTTCCACAACCAATAAAATTTGTCTGATGAAGGTGACAGTGTACATATCGTACTAGTCATCGAAACGTCACATAACAAATTTTATTGGTTGTGTAAAAAGAACTTTTCATAATCCATACTTACTAACCCGAAGAAAATGTTTAGAAAAAAATGTATGTCCAGGTATCTTATCTTTAACTGTCTAGCAGAAATATGTCTCTATGTGTCTGATTTGAATTTCTTATACAAATATGTGCATGAAATGTCTAGTATTTGACTGTCCATAGATCTAGAAGGTTAAGTGTCCAAGTGTCTTATTACAGAATTTCTAATACAGATTTTCTGAAGTGTCTTATCTTTGACTGTCTAGTACACATATGTCCAAGTGTCTGATTTTGGATTGTCTACATGAAATACATGTCTGTCTGCATGTCCTTGTGTTCGTATCTTTGACAGACTCATATAAGATCTGTCTTATCTTTCGACCCCTCCCTGGAACTCTGCACTGCTGATTGACATTCAGTTCAGACCACTGGTGTTAGTTCCACTGCTTAATCCTTTAAGAGGGTAGATAAAACGGATGTGACTAGATTTGGCGATACAGGAAAGGAATCGGCAGACTGAAACAATGTACGGGAATGTCTATCGGGGCTGATTTTGTAATAGCTTCGGTTCCTGATGGCTTCAGACGGAATTGACAGGTAGGGAGATATCTGTCCCATAGGTGAACTGCGTCTTCCGGCTGGTAATCCAAAGTATACATGTCCCAGCTGGGCCTGCCTTCCCCCAGTACTACAAAGTACATAGCAATGTGTACACAATATATACCATTCTAAATATATTTTTTTTTCAAATACCAAGTCCCATAACTCTGGCCCTGAAGGAGCCTGGGTGGAGATGTTATCTCGGTGGAGAAACTCTATATGAAATTCTCGGCTATATCTAAACACATCCACTAGGGATAGGCTATGTGGAGCTCTCGCCACAGGTCGGTCATACTGATACTAAGTAAATAGTTTCAAGATCTTTTTCAAAAGAACTTTGTGGTGTTAACTTTGAACTTGTTTTTACCCCGAGCAAAAGTTGAGACCACGGAGGAGGGAATGGTGTCAATACATTTGTTTCCAGAATGAATGTACAGTTGTACTTAGGTATACTCAGTCAATTTAAGTATACAAGGAATTACCCTGCTCAAGTTCAAAATGAGCAGGATCTAATTGAACATTAATGAGGTAACAGATATTTCCTTAATTCTGATTATCCAATTGGAAAGAGAAATCAGAAGTCAATGTCAGTTTAAAAAATGTACATCTTTTATATAACTTGGCCCCATATACTTGTTTGTAGTTGAACCTTGAATGTCAAAATAAACAAAAACTCCAGAGTAACATATTTCCCCAATTATCACTTACAAAGTATAAAGCTATCACTGAGGACTTTAATACAGAGCCTTCCTCCACGTTCAGTATGTGCCTGTTTGGCTCCGAGTCAATAACAGGATTGGCCAGGTGCAACGTCATGTTTGATTATTTCGTTGAGGTAGCACTATAAATTAAGTCAGTCTTAATTCCTTCTGTCACAATGAACCATGTTGCATGTAAGTTAAACTGTATTAAAAGCATATTAAATCATCCCCCAAAAAACAAAAGTAAGTTCTGTTGTAAGTGCGAGGATCGCTAGTTTTCGGGACTGTTGACATGTTTAGTATCATGGTTTCATTTTTGTCTCTAGCCGAGTGTAGGGTTTGATGGGAACGGTGGCGATGTTTCACTGTGGTCTCACAGTATACCTATAGGGCTGCAACGTTCCCGTAATTGTTGTCATACCTACAACTAAGCAAAGACATCATAAAATGGCGGAACAGAAAATAGTTGTGTCGCTGAGGCAGGCGTGTACACTGTAGCCCAGTTTGTCAGCCCAGACCTGACTATAGCAGTGCAGAGACAACCTGCAGATTCAAACTGGCAAACATACCTCCTCACAATAACAAACAGCTAGCTTAATTGAGCAGAAAGCACATGAATCCATCTTAAAGCCTTCGAGAATTTCTTTTCCGTTATATTTGTACATGCTGTATTCATGGTCTGTTTCATTGACTTTCTTCTTGTTGGTTAATTAAATGCGCTCCAACCCCAGCAACTTATGCCGCAGCAGCGGTCCAATTTTGAGCGCTATTAGTGGCAGGGTTTTGGCAGTGTTTAGAGTTGCTTGCCATGGTCGGGTTGGGTTTAAATAGAGGTTTTCATCACAGAGCCTTGCTGTATCGGTTGCAGGCGCTTTGTGCTTTGCCTATGAATAAAGACAGATTTTTACGAAATAACACAAAATGCTGTAGTGGAGTTGGTCGCTAGGTCGTGTCATCGATGGAGGTAATTTGAGATGGACTATTGCATGGGAAGTCTTGCCGACAATTTCGGCTGCTGTTCACAATTGTATTGACTTTTATGTTAGCAAGCAAGTGCTAAAGGAAAAAACCACATAATTCTGAGTTAGGGTCACTACTGAATAGCACTGTTAAATGCTCTACTCTGTATGTATAAAGGGTTGTACGTGGGAGGTAGGGAGGGTATGGGAGGGATATAGCTAGGTTGTAAGGGGATAGAGGTTTAGGGATTCCAGGGAGGCAGGGGTTAGTCCAGTTGCCTAAAACATTAAATTGTCTACAAATTCTAGATATATATCTTACTTAAATGTTCATGTAAATTTTGTAAATAATTTCATTTAATTTTAACATCTTGACATGCTTTCAGAAATAAAAGATGTAAACTGTTTACAGTTGTGTCTTGCCAATAGACAGTCTGTCTGCTAAATCTGACTGTCATCATTTATCCATTATATTCTTAATTTGATATGTCTTTCATCACAGACCTGAAATTGTGCATTTTTTTGTTAGAAACAAATTTTTATTTATTTCTTTTATTAAATAATAATCTTGGGGAGGAAAAGTCATTGCTATAAGATCTAAAGATAATATGATGGACATATAACGAGCTTTATTTCAACACAAAGTTTTGATAAAAAAGGAGGAAAATTGAGGACTGGTTGAAATTACACTCTCTAACTGTGAACAACAATATGGAATTCATTTGTCATCCGTGTGTAGGCTATCATATATTACGAGCCTTGACAACAAATTATTCATGTGAAATTTGAGATATAATGGGAAGTTGAGATCTGCTGTGTGACCATGCGCTTTTCTGTAGTTTAAGACAGTAAGTCTTGCCTTAAAGTCGGTATAATATAACTTAAGTACAGTCAACCTATTTGAGAGGATCGACTGTCTGTCCATAAAAAATGCTTGGATTAAAAATTTGACTACCTGTTGATAAAGAATGCTTGAAATAAAATGTTGACTACCTGTCTATAAGGAGTATTTGGATTGAAAAGTTGATTATCTGTCTATAAATAGTGCTTGAATTAATAAGTTGACTACCTGTCTATAAGGAGCATTTGGATTGAAAAGTTGATTATCTGTCTATAAATATTGCTTGAGTTAATAAGTTGACTACCTGTCTATAAAGACTGCTTGATTGAAAAGTTGACTACCTGTCTGTAAAGAATGCTTGATTGAAAAGGTGACTACCTGTCTACAAAGAATTCTTGGATTAAACAAATGACTACCTGTTTATAAAGAATGCTTGATTGAAAAGGTGACTACCTGTCTGTAAAGAATGCTTGGATTAAAAAATTGACTACATGTATATAAAGAATGCTTGATTGAAAAGGTGACTACCTGTCTACAAAGAATGCTTGGATTAAAAAATTAACTACCTGTTTATAAAGAATGCTTGATTGAAAAGGTAACTACCTGTCTACAAAGAATGCTTGGATGTTATTTTCACCCTGTCTATTAAAGAATAGTTATATTATCTGGAAAAGCTGGATTTAATTACCATCCAAACAAAGCTATATAGATATTTTAGGCCGGGTTATTATTCTCCCACCAGACTCCAGAGTGGATTAATGGTTTACACTCTGTCAGCCATTCAGACAGTCAATCTGTGTCACTTTCTCAGGGACACATCTAACATACTCACTCACCTACAATTGCCAAGTTGTGTATGTGAGTAGCTCTTGGGATGGCAGAGTGTCACATACTAAAATCAGGTCGTGTGTCCCACTATAGACAGAGTTATGGCCCTTTATTAATTTCTGATAATAAAGTTTTTTCATAGGGGAAATATAGATTTCTTGTAATACTTTGTTGCATGTCAGTCCATTGTTACCAGATGTCTCATTTGCTTATAAGTATTTGTCTAGATTATTTTTGGTTCTAGCGTGAAAAATTTCATCTCTGTATTTCCTTTTCTTGTATTTTGTCCTCATTAAAAAATTAATGGAAAAGATTGTTTAACTTAATGTCATTTGAATCTTATTTGTCTCAGATTGAATAAAAAAATGACAATTCCTTCTACATAAAATCATTTGATCCCTGGAGAAGTCCGTGTGACCCTGCAGATTTGATTGAAATACCATGACGTGACAAAAGGTATTACTAGTGTGTAAAAATTGCTACTAAAGTGCAGCCCACACTAGGAAATCTGATTTGATAGGTATTCTGGGATAAATATGTTGGGAGATCTCTTTTCAAGTTTTGGATTACTTTTAATGATGTATATTTCTGTGGTTTAAAGTGAGATACTGTGAATGATTGTCAGGTATCAGTTTCGTAACATAGGAGATGTATGCATGACCTTTCGTGAGGTGCATCCTGTGTTGTGGTATAATTAAAGCCAACGGTTGTTAAAACTCGATGTGAATCTCATCAGAGAAACCACATGGAGGATATTGACCTTATATTGAACCTGGATTAAAATATTCTAACTTTAAACATTACAGTTCTGTATTGATGATTCAGAGTCACAGCTGTGGGGGGAAATGTCATTAGCATTGTGGAATATTTTACAAACTTATGCTGTTCATCAACATTTCTACCATGGTGTGTCCAGTTTCATTGATGAAGTGATTTATACAGATTTTAAGAAAGAATTTTAGATTTGCAAAAGTCTGTCCTTTTCTCTAAATTTACCTGAACTTCCTCTATCATTGACCTTCAGACATATTGTGCCTTTCTCCCTGACCTTCAGACATATTGTGCCTTTCTCCCTGACCTTCAGACATATTGTGCCTTTCTCCCTGACCTTCAGACATGCTCTTTTCTACCTAAAACCTTCACCCTGACCTTGAGACACATGAACCCTCACAACATACCCTACACCTCCAGCTCAGCCCCTCAACCCCCACCCCAACTTGTAGCAGATACCCTCACCCCAACCTCTCCCTACTTGCTTCCTGCTGCTCCCTTGGGTCAGGTCCCTTATTGACGTAGAACTGAGTGTTTAAACATGGAGACTAATCACCCCGGACAAAAACATCCCCCCTGTAACACCCCAAAAGATTTATGTAACAAATTGGTGCCATTGAATTAACATGATTACCCGAATGTTGTTGTTTTTTGCTATATCCATTTCCATGATTTTGCCTGCAGAAAATCTGTTTGTCATTATACATAAAAATACCTACCATGGTTTGTTTTGATGTATGGCAGTCCTGCCAAGGTAGAGTTTCTTTCTCAATTTCAGCGATTTATCTTAGCTAACGAATAGATTTTAAAAAATCAACTACATGTTTATTTAAATTTATCCTTAGATTAAGATTTAGAATGTGTGTTTTCAATAGTGACGTGTAATTCCGGAGTGCTTTGGTAGCTAGGCTGTCGAGGCCGTGCCTGGATCTGAGAGATTTCTAATAATGCACATCTATCACTGATGTGTTTGTTGCCAGAAGATGTTTACAAGTTTATCTCTCATCCTGTAGGACACCAATTATCTAAGATCTTTTTTCCTTTTTTTTTTTCAATCCAGATTTTAAAGATTTTACAACCATAAATGAAATGGTTTAACCATTATGGCAATAAGGTAATCAAACAAAATGTATTTTTTAAATAGATTTTAAGGGTTTGGATTGAAAATGTGAAAGAATAACTAGGAGAAATTGTGATACATATAGCGCTAAAAATTAAGCAAGATCTGAAATGATATCATTATGAAAACTTGATAAAGTAATTTTCAAATTTCTGCATAATTTCAGTTTGTTTACATCAGAACAAGCAGGGGAATTCAACTAAGAGTTATCTTAAAACAATTCTTAAAAGTGTGAAATAATTACATTATGTTAATTAAGAACGGAAGGATCAATTAAATCTGAGATGTCAGTTTGAAATAGACCTGAGGGTGGAAAATTAATGGTATAGGGGTCTGCAGAGTTTTTTCACCAATAAAAGTGAATATTTCTATTTAATTGTCTTATTTTGGAAATTACCTTGACCTCATTTCTTGGTCAAAGGTTAAATAAGTACAAAATTTTCAGTGAAATCATGTCTAGCTGTAAATTTTAAACCATTTAAGATGTCTTGGTGAAGAGATATACCAGCATCACTGACAGTAGGTTAGCAGTGCACTCGAGTAATAAACCTGAAAGTTAAATAGTAATAGTATTTTTGAGTGAGAATATTTTGTCATCATTTCTGATATTTCCAGGTAAGAAAATCAGATCCTCTGGACCTCTTGTTTTAATTGGATTTGATGGTGAATTGATTGTGGATTTCTCGTTTCTGTAAGACACGTAGGGTCTGCCATCGCTAAAGATCTAAAAACAATGGCTGTTTTATTGAGGTATTTTGGGATTCCATTTAAGATTGTGACAGGCGTCCATTAGCCGTGATGAGATACCAGAAAACCCCTGTCAGTTTTATAGTGAAAATAAGTAGATGATCACTTTGTAATTCACCAGCCTGTTTTTGTGGGGACATTACAGGTTTTTTTCAAGAAAGAAGAAAAATTGTATGTGTTTATATTTTTTGTTGTGAAGTCTATAGGAGTCATACTTTAATTTAAGAACATGTGAAAGAAATTTCTTCTTTCTTGTGTATTTCATATAAAGTGTATTATCGTTATTTTGGACACATTGGTTTCTGAACTAAATGTCAGAAAATTAGCAAATCTCAAAAATTGATGCATGCAAAAGGAATTTGTTTTACAGCATCCGAAATTTTTGAATTTTATGGATGTTCAAGGCCTCAGTTATAACACTTGTCATTATTGGGCAGGTAGAATTCTTTAAATATTTCAACTTCAACACATTATATTTGTTTGTAATTTCCCCTGCAAAGAAACACTATCAGAATTGGTTTCCAGAAAACCTTAAGAAAAAAAATATTTGTATCCTTGGTTAATTACTTGTGAATGGTAATTGAATTTTGTAATCATTTTTTTGGCCAATAATTTCTTGCTGCCATCAAGTTGATAGCAAATTACAATAAACAATGTGGATTGGTTGGTCTGCTGTACATGTTACAGCAGGCCAACCAGACGGGCCAGTTGTACTAATCTCAGATTCATCCAAGATGGCCAAGGGGATAAATCATGGCTGATCTCATTATAAACGTGGCCATGTTTTACAAATCTTTAATGAGCTTTATACCAGCCTGATGAAAAATATTGGGTCATCATCACAGTTTTGTAAATGATTACAAATTGGCTTTGTTGTTTTACAGAAGTTCGATATAATACTCATTTTGTTTGGAAATAAAAGAAGGATAATGATAACGTCTTCAGGAACAGCAGAAATTTAGATTGATCATCAAATATATAAATTGTTTATGTCTTAATAAAACGACATCACATCTACACAAATGTGCTACGAGTGCAATTTCAAAATTAACACGCCGCAGAAAAATCTCATTTCCATTCGTATCCTGCCTTAACATATAAATATCAGTGACTATTATTTCATTCTCCGCCCATTTCAAACAGTCATTTTGTGCTAATGTTACAAGACTGTGTGATGGGGTCTGTACGGATATGTGTCACATTGACACGGAAATTGAAAAACACAAATTATAATTTGACATGACAATTTCACAGTTGTTGGAATGAGGAGCAGTTGATGGTGGAGTTTAATCCCCAATTGTGCCCATCCGATACCTAAACCCTGACAGTTGGGAGCTGATTTCAGCTGTCCAACCTCGTGTATAATGTATATCACATTCCGATAAGTGGACAATTGACAAGTCATTTGTCAACTATTTGATAAAAAAACACCCCGCTACTGTTATCATATCCCGAGCCAGATGATCCACGGTAAACATAGAAATCTAATTCTACACATCTGTATAATTCAGGTTTCGCATAAAATTTATGTTTATAACAGGAAATGTCCATTCTATGTCAATTTCTTCCATATAATTGTTCTACCCTATAAATTACAATCACTTTATACTGTAATTTATAAACAATTCATAGAGTCGTATAATGCAAGTGGTCTGTTAATACAGGTGATGGCTTTAAACATGGTAGTTCATTTGTCAGGTTTAAGTAATTCTCTGTGCGCCCTTCAATGAGATGCCAAATATGAAATGGGATGAAAAATGTTACATGAATATCATCATGCTGTACCAGGAGGTACACATGGACAAAATTAATGATTAGTAAATAAGTTTTAAATGGCAAAAGGGCGGAAAATTTAGCTGCAAACATTTTACAATTACATAGTACATACTACTCTGCTGTGACATACAACTCGTTATCAAATAAATTCTACCATAAGATACCTGGGAGTTATCTTGTATGAATAATGATTCGGACTTAAGTAACAGATGACACATTTGAAAGATACACAAGAAGTCATAACATATTAACAGGTACACAAAAATAGATGACTCATTTTAAAAGATACACAAGAATTAATGACATTTTACAGGTACACAAGAATTTATATTTTGATAATTTTGAATTATGGCAGTATGTAAATTAAATTGTTTTAAGGGGGGATGACTCTAACATAAATCACTGGTATAATGTGTAATATATAGCATATAGGAAGAAAACTAACACAAATCACAGGTGTAATTTGTAATTAAGGTAGCATACACCCTTAATGAAAACAAATTCAAAATAAATCACAGGTATAATGTGTAATGTAACATATATATATATATATACAACCCCTAGCTCATATCTACAGTGTATAGATCCTTCATGGAGATTTTCATATGACATTTTTTTGTCAATCTCAGAAAGTTCAAAGAAACTATTTTTGATTATCTTGATGATGCATAACCCAGGTGCAACTGTGGGCTGTTTCTCGGCTTTGATTGATTGCTACTAGAGTGTTGTTGATGAAGTAGCTCTGTTTGGTAATGAGGTACCCTACATGCAGACAGTCCCATTATGGCTTGGATTCCTTCTAATCAAATTAACAATTGATGGAGAGGGCCAGGTTTACAGTATAGCGTTCTCTGGTCAGACATAACTAGTTTATATTACACCTATGTTCCATCGGTCAGCTCTATACAATGACCATTAGGGACATAAGTCCAATCCACTATCACACCTTTGGTGTCCAGCGTGTGGTCACCCGAGGATCTAGCCAATAGATGTGATGGAAGGGAATAAAACCATACATTAGCATGGCCATGTTTTACATTAATTTGTCTCTCAGACACTATAAGGTTTTATACAGTAGTAGATCCTGAAATTGAGCAGGAAGATTTCCACACTGGAAAATTATTTTGGAAAAAAAATCATTGGCAGGGCCAGGTACAGTTCAACTGTACCCTATGCTTGGAGTTTACTAGAAGATTATATGTCAGGGCTACTGGACATTTTTATTATTTTCCTATATGTTGGGAAAAAACAGCCTTTTTAAATATGTTTCTATATATTGGGCAAGTAGCTTTTTGATTTTAAATTTGCTTTAAGGATAGTACTCTCAATATGAAATTGTACAACCCTGGTTTCTTATGGGTTTTAAAGAATGATAAAGGTACAGCCCTGATAGTAAATAGTATACCTCTTTGTGAAGTGATCAACTGTTATATATTGTACTCTGTATTTTATATACTATATTTTATATATATTTTATAAATTATATACTATATATATTAATATTGTGTTTCCTTGAACAACACATTTTACACTGATTGTTACAGCATACTCAGCTGTAAAAACAGGTAACAGATATGTGTATAAGTAATCCGATGAATGACTGACATTCTTCCTGAACACCTCAGATACCGCAGGCTCAGAGGGATAATCTTCCAGGCTCCATGGCCACATGGCACCAAAAGATGTTTCATACCTTTGAATGTTGACAATGTTCCTTGAGTTGCATGTATAAAGGGATGGGACTGGGGGGTAAAAGATCCGACTCAGTTGGTGGAACAGCCAGGCATGGTGGGTCCTATAGGGATGTTGTCTGTTAGGTCTCAATACTGTTTGGTCATAAACAGTTTTTTGGACCAAATGTTTGGTGCTGTTGTCACCTGTTAAAATCTTGGAGCTGTTTTTCCGGTACTCTGTAGGTCATCAAGTATAACAGGTACTGACAATCAAGACTATTTGTCAGAACCTGCTCTATTACTAATTCTCATTCAAAAACTTATAGTCTCCACTATCTGTTTGTCTTACCATTCTAGTTTTGAGTGTAAGTCAAATAAAGTCCATATATATACAACATATTCTGTGCTTGGTGGACAAGCCCTGATACACTCCCTTTCTATCACTCATATCATTATTGTGCAAAAATCTGAACCATTAAAAAGATGAACCACATTTATCCAGCAATAAGCCCATGCCTGGTAATAAGCCCACCCATATTTATTGTAGTTCAGCAGAAATGTTAACAAATATGAATTCATTGTCGGGTAATAAACTCACCCTACTACTTGGGAGACTTTTATATGTTGGCCCCTCATGCTTATTTCAGAATAAATATGGTAAAATAATTTCCTTTACAATGTGAAATAGGAAGCATTTTACCATTACTGTTTTTACTGAGGTAAACATGTATATAAATATTTGTCAACCAGAATAATTGTATAACTGGTTGATACAGAGAGAAGATTTATTCAAAAAGTTAATAGATATCAATATCCACCTAAGATTAAAGACAATGATAAGGCAAATTCACTGCTATTAACATCATGCTGATGATGTGTTTGTAAATATTGGCTACATCTTGTCAATAGTCATTATATGTCGACCTCGTGATAAATTGTCTGACACGCCAAGGCAATGTCAGTCCGGTCTGCAAACTACCGAACCTGACACATGATGTCAGGGGTTTGAAGAAGATGATGTTTATATATATATTAGTCATGAGGACACATGGGCAGACAAACTGACCACACATACAGATGCCAGCCTATCAAAAGAAAACATTGTTGGTTTTTCATAGTAGCAGAAATAGCTGGCAAAACTGTGAGTCAGATGGAGTCTTTGGGCTGGGACTGGGATGAAAAGCCCACTGAGGATCGGTATGGCTTCTAACCGTCCACTGATTACTCTATCTAATCACCCTGACCTCTTCCTTTCCAGTTTTAGAATTAAGACCTTTTGGCCAAAGAAAACACCTGCTCTGCTTGAATACCTGGCCTATATTGAAGTTGTTTCAGCTGCAGTCCAGACCCATAGGGCATAGATTTGTGGCTGTAACGCTCAGCCTGGCTCCATTCATTATCTCAGATTTAGGTAATTGGCCAATTCCTGAAGTTTTTAAGTTAAATTCAGCCAAACTTGACCTCTGTTTCACCTGTTGGATTACAATATGCATACTTGAAAAATACCTCAGGCTGAGACATTGAAGATTTATACCCTGTCATTTAAGGCTGTATGCTACCTTCTGTGTCTCCTTTTCAAAAGAGTTCGACCCCAGGAAACCTCCAAAATATATCTGTTAAAGAGTGTTGCTTAATTGATAATGCATGTACAAAGTTCACAAGAGTATGGTATATTAAAGATTCTCATATAGTTCTGAAATATAAGATATTGCTTTTAATTATGTTTTTAAGGGAGATAACTCTGGAATTATCACATATTAGATGACATATAACTTTAATTGCTATCCCACTCTGCACCACTGTTGTTGTTTTTTTCAATGAATTGATGTACTGCAAAACCTCTTTACAATGCCACCGTACTCCTGTACATATATGATGGCAGTATAATGAAGTAATATTGTATACCATCCCTCCAAGTGTAAGGATCTAGGGAGTGTCCAGCTTCAGCCTTGATTGTCTCCTAGTTATTGAATAGGAACAATCTTATCTATCATTTGATACACAAAGTGACAAGAAGTGATTTGTGGGTGTTCATTTCAAGGATAAAGACCATGCTAGGGACTTGTGTGTCATCCAAATACTGTAGAATGATTTCATTGATCCTGTAAACTATCTGACAGCTGAAAGACCAGGGAAATTAGGTCAAGTTGATATTATTCTGAAAGAGCTGTCGATCTGCCCATTAATTTTGTCTGTCTATTTGTCCACCCTCTGAATATTTTAATCTTTGCCCAAAGATTAAGTGAGACATATGGTGATTGTACAATTCCTTGTCTGTCTATCTGTCTTTCAGGTTATTTTCCATGTGACTATCTGTCTTACTATCTATCCATTTGTCTTTCCAATTTCTATCCTATCTGTTTGTATGTCCAATTTCAAATATCTGTGTGTGTCTATCTGGTTGTCTATGTCCTGGTGTCTGTCTGTCTGTATGTCCGGCCGTCCGTCTGTCCATGCTCATTTAACTGTCCATCCATTCATCTGTTTGTCCATGGGTCTACCAAGCTGGACATCCATCTATATCCCCGTCAGATTGAGAGTCAGAGCCTGTTGGGTTGCTAGATAATAAGTTGGAAATGAGAGATGAGTTGGAGGCTCCAGAATTAACTGATGTATGTAAAAAGGCATTATCATTTACCTGTAGGCCTGTACTTGTTAGTAATTACACTATAATAGATTGGGAAACATTTACTCAAGTGCAAAATTGTCATCACTGAAAAACACACAAAATAACACTAATGACAGCTATGTCTGTAACCACGGGCAGATGTAAGATAAAAAATACATTTATAGCAGGGCACTTAAATTGACCACTGAGGGGTCAGTGGAGTGGTCAAATTGATCCTTGTAGATGTGAAGGACCTGAGTGTCCAGGAGCTTGGCAGGTGTTGTGAGGGATAAGCTTTAGTCTGTAATTGGTCTGAAGGACAAGGGTAAGGGGCTACTGTAGAGGAATTAGGGGCTGTAATAATATCAAGGTACTTTGTATAACATAGTGTGTATTGGTCTGAAAGAATGTAAGGGGCCAGGTTATTTGCTCTGGCAGATAGACAAGGGGCTGTGATTTGTTTCAAGGGCCATGTACATATATTGGTTTAGGGACCAGTAAGTGGCCTGAGAGTGCTGGGGTTATCAGAGGGGATTTGTGGCCCTGAAGGAGTCAGAGAAGCTTGTGTACATATATGTGTCGTAATAGGCAAAGGCAGCTCTCTGAAGGGCCAGCAAGTGTGGTCATCAGGGATTAGCAACAGATTGATCTACAATACATATTGTGTATAATGTCAGGGGGTTCTGGACATATGTACTGGTGTTAGGTGTGAAGGGTCAGCAAGCTGCCTGTATGTGTTAGTAATACATAATCATGAATAATGGTGCTTTAAGGAGACAAGGTTGTAAGGGTGAAGGGCCATACTAGGTCCAGTGTTTACTAATGGCTAATGAGGCTGGTCAGCACGGAGTAACACAGCAGCAAGTCCGGACTGGTCATGTATTCCTGCCAGGCATAACAGCTAAATGAGGATGGCTACTAAGCTCCCCAGTAACTTGACATGAACAGATTATTTTCACTTAATGCAATGCCAAGGGTAACTCATTTTTCCATTTGTCAAAACTTGAAAATGGTTTCCTGGGCAGCTGTTTAAACTAAGCTTGCAAAGCTCCAGTGCCTGACTATGCTGTCAGGGTTCAATGGTGGTCTAGTATAATAGTGTATCATTTTCTATTCTGTCTCTGGAGGCAAAGGCCTCTAGGCCATTGGTAGTAGAGGTAGTGGTATATTGTTAGTATTTCCTGTTTATGTATAGTAGCGCCTTGGAGTGACCATGTGTACAGAGTACACAGGCTAACCTATGTAGGTCTAATTTACACTAATTATACGCTACAAGCTACACAAACATACAAATTGTGCATACCTTCCGCCTCATTAGAGTCGCGGTTCTGAGCCCTCTGGGAGAACAGAGAGGGGGGAGATGTGATGTATGATCACCAACGACTGCATCTCGTCAAATTTGATGTGACAGGATGACAGCATTGTACAATGCTCTGTTGCAGCTGCTTCAAATACCCATCTCCCCCAAACCTTTCCCAATATGAGTGATACATAGATACCCCCTCCCCCACAATGTACATTGTAATATGTAGACCCTAGCTGCCACCCCCAATCTATTCAGGCCAGATAGAGACAAGGGTTGGGACTGAAACCTCTGACTATCCACAAACCTCTAACACTCATAAAAAAAATTTGCAAGATTTTTAAGTTGCATCATTGCGAGGAGTTAACATGTAAGACTATGATTTTAAGGGTTAGCGGTTAATGGTCACTGCTAGGTCTACAATTTCTTTATCAAAGAGATGATTGTCACGTTTGTAAATATCATGATTACATATTAAATAGAACTGAACAGCATGTTAAAAATGTTATAATAAATGCAAACACTCATATTTATGTTTAATTGATTATTTTATGAAACAAATTTAAAATATGAATAAATTGTATAATAATTAATTTGTGTCTTTTCTGTGTCTGTACAGGGAGGTGTTTGACAATGATGGTGAGTAGAATTTGATGTTGTTTGTGTGTTGTGAATGTGTTAAGTGTTTGTGGAGTGTGATGGAGGGGCAAGGAGCTGGGAAGAGAGATAGCCAATTCTATCTTATCTCAGAGCACTTAAGCTTTTCATCAGGTACAGTTTGCAAACATAGAGGAATGCCTGGGATTATAAGAATATTGTTATTCTCAAAAACTTCTCCCTGTCTGTCGCAGCAGCCTTATCAAAAGCTGTGATGTAAGTTAATATTCCATTCAACAGCTTAAAAAACAGGAGCAGATATCGGATAATCGTTCCGTTGAAGCAGAATTTAATTAGTATTGGTGTTTTGTAGTATTATGACACTTTATGGTATAGTGTTATTGTGTTTATACACTTAAAATGGAATAGTCCTACAGCTGTTACCTCACATTTGCTTCCTCTTAATTCAATGTTGATGGACTTCATATTAATTGGTTGCATGATCTTTATAAGATTTATTTTAATTGTGATTAAGTGCATACACATTAATAGCAGTCATCTTGGTATGTTAAATAGATAGATTCAGAACAGAAAATTTTTGTATTCAATTATGAATTACAAAGCCTATCTAGGAAGTAAAATTTAACCGTAAAATAAATTTGCGTATTTTGACACAAGTCATGCTTTCAGCCAAAAGTTGAGAGAACTTAATGTCGAGAAAAATAAAACTTTTCAAACTTTCTGCTGCTCTTTTACGCAAAAGTTGAGCTATTTGATCCCCAAATTAATAATAATAATAATTCATAAGACAATATCATGAAAATTTAAATGCCAGTGAATCTTTAGTGAAGATCTTTTTATTTGATGAGGCAAAGCTATTAGGTGATATTAAGGTTAATGATAAATTTGTCCAATTTGTTATTTCGTAAAAAAACCTACACAAGAGTTACATCATTTGTGAAATATTACAGTGATAAAGAAAGGTTGCGAAGTTATTTTTTCTGCTGATGACGCCATAATTGATTAGATGATGTGGGCAAATACTATTAACTTCTGGAGAGGATGATATTTCAAACTATCAACCCTACACACCACGGCAAACTATGAATTCAACGCTTACACCACGCTTACACCACGCTTACACCACGTCCATCATCAGATCGTGTGATGATTTCTGCCACCATTGATAATAAATCTGTTTAGTGACCTTTGACCTACTAATGTGAGTAATGTGAGCGGAATTGCAATCAGAAACGTTTATCTGGAGATTAGAAATCATTGTCATCATGATAGATACTTTGAAATTTAATCTTGATAGCTTAAAATATTATACAATACCATTTAGCCATTGATTTTCATTCTGATGGACAAAAAGCACTATTCTAATAACCCAATAGATTAAAACCAAGTTTCTAATTACAAGACCATTTTCATTTTTCACCCAAACTGAGCAGACGACCTACCGTGAATAAGGGCTTTCTATTATCCTTTTAATGTCAAGTTTTTGTAAAGAAAATGGATGAGATTGTCTGGAAAATGCACAAAAATGGATTGTCGGGCAGTTATACATAAGTACAAGCTATATATATATCTCTATATATATGGCTGTACATCAGGGCTGGACGGTGAACGACAGAGTCTGGTAGCATATGTATGCCACCAGAATGAGACCGAATTGCATTGGGTTTCTTTACAGCCTTGAAGCTTCGGTAAATTCTAGTTTGAAGTATTAATGAAATGACAGGAAATACAAAAAAATCCAGGTCAGCTAGACAATTTTCTCGAGACAGGAAGATGGAGTATACTCTCCGAAAATAGCATAGATTGGAAGTGTGATATTGAGATTTATTTAATAGAGATTGATAGACAATTTAGCAATGACATTGCTAATCAATGGAAATTCACATCATATTTTACCACACTACAGATGCCTTCGCAAAAACAGTATGATCTATATTAAGGTAAATTAAATGTGAATTGTAGAAAAGTCAAGCAGAGTGGTGTTTCTCCGCACACACAATGCGAACTGCAATCACATTTGATATATTTTGCAATTATGGTTGACGGAATGAAGTAGATGGAAAAATTAAGGGAAATCCTAGGCACAATATATCACTAGGGACCAAATTATAGCAAATATGTACAACTTTGATAATCTTTCATCTAGTGCTGTCTCAGATTGTCCAGATTTTTGAAAAGGTCCAAATTGGCCAGCACTTGGGAGTCCATTTCAAATAAGACTTCAGTTTTATCATCTACATAATTAAGTTAGAGAGTCACACATCTTTCTATTGTATATAGCCCTTCAACAATTATTTTCTAAAATTTATGGAATTTTTCTATATTCATATGACAAATACCTTGACAGGTAGGGCAGTGGACAAACACCTTGCTGTACTATCAGGATGGTCGAAGTATACACATAACGTAGATATATTTTATCCTGAAAACGGAATTATGATAGATATATTTCTTTCATATATTCTTTTATATCATATATTTCTTTCATATATTCTTTTATATCATAAATTGGTAAGCAATTTCACGTAAGAAAAATGCTGGACATGTATTTGAACTCTTTTTTTCATCAGAGATACAGAAAGAGCACTGGGATTCTAATTTTAAGCTCAAACGTAGCAGCTTGACTCGGATTCAATGTGGCAGTGATGCTGGGACTATGCAGGTTCTACCCGGATTGTTTCTATGAAATTAAAATTTCATTAACTAGAGTTCATCTTAATACCAATAAGGAAACTTCTACATTAGGTTTTTAGAAAATGGTAGCACATGTAATAGAGGAAATCGAAAATTAATTGCAAAATAATCTCATATCTTTTTTTGCAGAAACAATACCAAAATGGTTTCACAGTATATAATTGTGACCAGTCAGGCCTTCTGCCACCTCAATTCTCTCAGTGCATTGAGTGCACGGAACGATTTCCTATCTGAAGGACATGTATAGGAGGACTGCAGTAAAATGTTTAGCGGCCCATTAAAGCTCGATCCATTAACGCTCCTTATTGGTTGTCACTATATAATCAATGTTAAGTATTTTAACCCAGATTTAAAGCCAATTTAAATAGTTGATATTTCTCACTTTTCCATTTGCTGAAGGAGCTTTTATAGGCAAATAAATATTCCTTGATTTGTTTTTTCCCCTGTGAAATTTAATAGAAGAACTACTTTGACTCAAGTTTATGAGGTAATGATTTAGAAATCTGGGATATGGTATTTGTAAACATTTTAGAGAGAGATTTTTTTGAAAGGTTCGATTCTTCCCTGGAGAGGAATAATTCATCATCCAATGTTCGTATTACAGATTGTGTAAGGTTGTACTATCATGGTAACCGATCTTACGGAGTCCCAAGGTGCCTAAAACACTGGATGATCTTGGTCTGCTCTACGTTTTATTGTTTTTACTCGATTCGTAGCTGTCAGAGTTTGATTTGTATCTGTAAACATTTCTCTGTAACAAGTATTTAGGGTTTGGCAGGGAAGCCTGTAGCTTAAAAGCCCCCCTGACAACAGTAAACGTCTGCACTAGCATGCCCACAATAGGACCAAAGCAAAAAAAACACAGGATTATGTAAGTGCGTTAACGTAGCTGTAAATATCGAATTTTCAATGCCATCAAAAGGGGAACAGCAGATAACCGTTCACCCCGCGCTTAATGGTCAGATTTATTAAAATGTTATCACCACGAACAAGACATGAAAACATTTCATGGATTTTAAATGGCAGATAGTTTGAAATGTTAAACGGTTAAGTACAGTGTACTGAAGGAGAGATGAAAGTCTTATAATGGTGATTAAGAATTTGAATCATGTTAGAAAAAGATCAAAGATGGAGATTTTTCAGGGTGAAGTTTGAAGAGGACAGACGGACTGTTAGGAAATGTGTAGGTAACATGTTAGCCTTGTATGATCCCCACGACACAGGAAGCTAGGCTCGCTGATCAAATGGTCCTGTCTATATCATTCACATTAAAACATTCAAAGTCAGGATCATTTAGGTAAAAAAGCAGGATCCTTTTATAAGAGATAAGGGTTTAATATGTATAGGCATGTCCAAGTATACATTATGAATATTTATTGTGAATTAACTCCCAATGAGAACGATATTGACTTGTGGTGATATCCAATGCTGATTGGTTACTACTATATAACTAAATGTCTCAATACAGGCACATCCCACAGGATTCTTCGGTCACTATAGTATCTATAATAATTGTAATCGGAGATTATGGATTAGAAACTTACCTAAAAGCTCAAAACCACCGTCTAGCGGTAGCAAAGTGATATGAAAATATGTACTTTACT